>JAAWXA010000011.1:24129618-24195552 GCA_038090715.1 Florisuga fusca
CAGGGCAGCCCTGGGAAAGTCCAGGCTGAACTCCTGGTGTCAGACACAGTCGGGAGCTGGAGGCAGGAAGACACAGATTCAGGCTGGCATGGATCAGGAGCACAGGCAGAGGAAGGGATGGAATCCTCCCAGGATGCTGAAGCAAACAGGGAGAGGGGAAGGAGGGGAAGCCGGAAGGGATTTGACCCTTGTGATCCCTCCACTTGATACTGAGTATGAGGTGTATGGGATGGAATACTCTGTTTGGTCAATTCTGGCCTCTATCTTGTCTGTTCCTCCCCAAAGGAGGGCTGCAGGTGTGACCTCTTTATTCCTTTTCTCCTTCCAGAGGGCAAAATGTTCCTCAGAGCTGAGCAGTGTCCTTGGTTCTGCACCCCATTCTCCAGCTGTAACTATAACCATGGAGTGTTATCAGTCCCAGAAGCAGACACTGACTGAGAAACTTGCTGTTCATTTCAGCAAGTGCAGCTCCTGACAAGAGACTCAGCTGAAAGCAAAAGTACAAGACATAAAATCACCTTTATCCTGGCCCAAACCAGAACACTCAGCAAACCACCATACCCCAACTCAACAGGAAGAACAAAATGCAGATTAAACCCACGTGAGGTGAGGGACATTAAGGGTGGGCACCATCACTGACACATCCAAGTCATGACATTGGACCACACAGGAAACAGCCACAGCAGTACAATAGATGAACCAAAGCATGCTTGAACACCATCACACCAGTCCTAAAACAACAACATTTCTCCAGCTTTTGGACACTGAAATTCATGGCAGCAGTTCCCAGCTTCCCTTTCCCTGAGACTCTAGAGGCTCATGAATTACTTCAGGAAAAGAGCCAAGAAAAACAAGGCTACTGCCCAGACATCTCTACTGAGCACACAAGGAAGACAAGGCAATGGTTAGAGGCCAGAAAGCCAGAAATTTGCTCAGAAAGAGAAAAATCCAGAGCCCAGACCTCCCACAGGAACCGGCTTCTTTCCTCCTCTCTATAAATTTTTGTTGTGGTATACAGGCAGACATTTACAGAGTCAACAAGACAGAGTTGTGCACACAACCAGTGTCTGAAGGGAAGCATAAGGGGTAGTCAGTCCTTCTTGGCTCACACAGACAATGAGGAAATGTCTGGATGTCCAAATGTGGGTTGTGGCTTCAGCTGCATGTCCAGAGCATCTCCCTAAACACCTCCAACCACCTCACTCAGCCCTTTCTTTCTCAGCTGGAAAAGATAAAATCATAGAATCACAGAGTGTTGGGGATTGGAAGGGATCTCTAGAGATCATCTAGTCCAACCCTACCTGCCAAAGCAGGATCAGCCAGGGCAGGTCACACAGGAACACATCCAGGATGAGTTTAAAAATCCCCAGAGAAGACTCCACAGCCTCTCTGGGCCTCCATCACCTTCACAGTCAAGAAGTTTCTCCTCATGTTGAGGTGGAATTTCCTATGTTCTACTTTAAATCCATTATTCCTTTTTTTTCTACTACTGAGCACCACTGAAAAAAGACTGACTCCTTCCTCTTGACACCAACCCCCTCAGACATTTCTAGACATTGATAGGATCCCCTCTCAGCCTTCTTTTCTCAAGGCTAACAGCCCCAATTCTCTCAGTCTTTCTTCAGAGGAGAGATGTTCAAGGTGAAGATGGTGAATGATGAAGGGATCATCCTCATAGCTCCACGGTGGAGCCAAGAGACACCAGGTTCAACACTTTGTGGAGTCTCAGCAAAATTAAACTGGTGGAGTACGTGCTGTCACTAGCCAAAAGCAAAGGAGTTCATAAAATAGCACTTTGCCACAGGCATCCCTGCAGAACAGCTGCCCTCATCCACCCCTGCCAAGAGATGCTCTGCTCACACTGAGTGCTGGGCTGGCAAGGAGCTATAGTCTTTAAAAAGTGATTAAAGTTCTGTGTAGTTTTTAATTCGCCTTGTCAGGCTATACGTGATGAATGAGGAATGCAAGGGCTGAACTTCCAGGTCAGGAGAAGAGCTTCTCTGCAGGCTGAGAACCAGCAAGCTTCCTTGAAGCCTGGACTGATGTCCATCAAGATGTTTAAGAGGTCAGAGTGGGACATCTTTTCAACAATATTTTTTTTTTCAATGCTGCAGCAGTGATGCTTTCAGCATAGAATCATAGAATGTCAGGTTGGAAAGGACTTCAAGGATCACCTGGTCCAACCCTTCTATTATTGCTTATATGAGATGTCTCAGCACCCCATTGAGCTGAGACTTCAAACTTTCCAAAGTGGGGGAATCCACCACTTCCCCTGGGAGACCATTCCAATGTCTGACTGTCCTCAGAGTGAAAACTTTTTCTCTATTTAAGCACCAGTGGATGAACACAGATCTGGTGAATTAACATGCTATTTAACAGCCCGGTTATTTCCTGTGAGCTGGATAAGAGGAGAAATAAGATCTGGACTTGTGGAAGAAACCAAAAAGGCATCACCTGAAACAGAATCACAGAATCATAGACTGGTTTGGGCTGGAAGGGACCACAAAAATCATCTGGTTCCAATTCCCCTGTTGGCAGTGTCACCTTCCACTAGACTGGGTTGCTTGAAGCTCATAGTTCTGCTTTGATCACAACCCCAATTACAAGATATCAAAAGATGTTGGCTGAAGGCATTCAGGAAGATGAGACTATGCCAACAAGTTTAAAAATTCACTAACAGAAGATCCACGATAGTGCCAGACTCTTGACAACTGAAAAATCACAGTGGATGCTCTCCTCTAAGCCTCCTGAGACTCCCTTCTTGCCTTTCTAATGTGCTCATTGACATCTTTCCATAGGGAACAAGCTCATCCCATTTTTCCATGTGAGCAGTGGGACTGAAAAACTTCTACAACCATGTGCACTTAGAAACAAAGCAGCCCCAGAGCTTAAATTTCTGCTCAGAAATGAGATGAAGTGTCAACACCAAAGCTATTGAATTGTCTAAAGGTCTGCTGGACATGTGTATCTATCTATAATATATTAAGACAGAGGTGTAATTACTTTAAGTCAACAGACCTAGAGCTTATAGATAAACACAGAGCTGAACTTTATACCAAAATGTTTCCTCAGAACACCTCCAGTGAGAAACAGGACCAAAAAAAAAAAAAAAAAAAAGCCACAGGAGAATGCAGAATCCAGGATTCAAGATGCATCCTCACCAGTGCCAAGCAGAAGGAGATGAGCCTTGCCCTGGTCCTGCTGGCCAAGCTATTCCTGACACAAGCCAGGATGCTGTTGGCCTTCTTGGCCACCTGGACACGCTGGTGGCTCACATTCAGCCAACAAGTTGATCCAACATCCCCAGGTTCTTTTCTGATGGACAAAATGAAACCATTCACTCCACGGAGACTCCACGGTGTTCAGGTGTGGTTTGCCCAAACCCAGCACTCAAAGGCCATGAGGGCTGTGAAAATCATAGAATCATAGAATCATAGAATGGGCTGGGTTGGAAGGGACCTCAGAGATCATCGAGTCCAACCCTTGATCAACTACCACTGCAGTCACTAGACCATGGCACTGAGTGCCACATCCAGTCTCTTTTTGAATGTCTCCAGGGATGAAGAGTCCACTACCTCCCCTGGCAGCCCGTTCCAATGTCTGATCACCCTTTCCATGAAAAAATTCTTTCTAATATCCAATCTGAACTTCCCCCAGCACAATTTAAGACCTTGCCCTCTTGTCTTACTGAGAGTTGCCTGGGAAAAGAGACCAACCCCCCCCCTGGCTCCAACCTCCTTTCAGGGAGTTGTAGAGAGTGATGAGGTCTCCCCTGAGCCTCCTCTTCTCCAGGCTGAACAGCCCCAGCTCCCTCAGCCTCTCCTCATAGGATCTGTGCTCCAGTCCCTTCACCAGACTGGTTGCCCTTCTTTGGACCTGTTCGAGGACCTCAATCTCCTTCTTGAACCGAGGGGCCCAGAACTGGACACAGGACTCGAGGTGTGGCCTCACCAGGGCTGAGTATAGGGGCAGAATCACCTCCTTGGACCTGCTGGCCACGCTGTTCCTGATCCAGGCCAGGATGCCATTGGCCTTCTTGGCCACCTGGGCACACTGCTGGCTCATGTTCAGCTTCCTGTCAATCCATATCACCCAAAACATATCACCCAAAAGTCACCTCAAGCACCCAAGGAAAGCAGCCCCCTCCAGACCCCACCCAGAGGGGCTGTGAGCATTTTCAAGCCCTTCTGGCAAGCTCTTACAACTTGTACCCTTTCTACTTTGAACTACTCTGGCAAGTTGGGGTTGTTCAGCCTAGAGAAAAGGAGGCTCAGAAGTGACCTTACAGCAACCTTCCAATATCTGGAGGGGACCTACAAGAAAGATGGGGTAGGACTTTTTACATGGGTGAGCAGTGAGAGGACAAGGGGAAATGATTTAAAACTTGAAGAGGGGAGATTTAGGTTAGACATCAGGAAGAAATGCTTTAATTTGAGGGTAGTGAGACACTGACACAGGTTGCCCAGGGAAGCTGTGGATCCCCATTCCTGGGAAGTGTCTCAGGACAGGTTGGATGGGGCTTGGAACATCCTGGTCTATTGGGAGATGTCCCTGCCCATGCAGGGGGGCTGGAACTGGATGATCTTTAAGGTCCTTTCCAACTCAAACCATTCAATGATTCTATTATTATATTATTGCATGGGTACAACTTCTGGGGAATGCTTTTGGAGCTGCAACCTTGTTTATCCTCTAATGACAAAAATCACATTTTTCAGGCCCAGGAAAGCACAAACATCTGTATCCTCTCAGCTCCCTTTCCCTAACTGGCACCGTAAGGATAGGGAGTTTTTTTAAAAATACTCTGATATGCCAAATTAACTAATCCCTGGGGAAATCAACACCCCCAGCTGCAGGCTGCTGGTGGCCATGGGGGGGTCTTCCACTCACTTTAGTGAACTGAGCTTTGGTGGATACAGGATATTATTCCATTTTATCACAATGCCTACAGCGTGACAATAGGCTTGATACAAGCACAGGGGAAGAAACAGGCTGCTTAATGCCACTGGCAAAAGCTTCATCAAATCCCAGATATTTTGAATTATTTTTAAGCATCTCGAGGTATTTCTCCCCCAAATTGTAACTACTTAGGGAATGACTGTACCTTCTTGAGAAGGAGCAATGCTGGTGGGCACAGCCCATGTTTGGCAAGATGCTTTGATCCCAACAAGGGCTTCAGAATAATATTCACACATGTCAGTACTGAAGTTGAGCCTTTTCAATTCAGTTTGCAGGTTTTCTTTATGTCTTTGCATTTATTTATTCTTTTATTTGTTCCTTTCCCAATAAAAATGAAGGATTTCTTTACTCTGCTTCCCATCTACTTTGTAAAAACAGGGAATTTCTTTGTAACACAAAATACACTTCTAACTCAAAAGTTTCCAAGGCAAGATCCATCCCAGCTGGTCAACTTGAGACACAGAAGATCATCTCAGGCAATGAGACAAGGACTGGATGGATGACAGATTTATATAATCATAGAATTGTTTGGGTTGGAAGTGACCTTAAAGATCATCTAATTCCAACCCCTAGCATGGGCAGGGACACCTCCCACTCAATCCAAGCCCCATCCAACCTGGCCTTCAACATTTCCAGTCACTGGGCATACACAACCTCCCTGGGTAACCTGTGCCAGTGTCTCACCAACTTCAGAACAACGAACTTCTTCCTAGGATTTAACATAAATCTCCTATCTCCTAGTTTAAAGCCATTAACCCTTGTCCTATCACCCATCCCCTTATAAAAAGTCCTTGTCCAGATTTTTTTGTAGGCCCCATGCAGGTACTGGAAGGCCACTGTAAGATCTTCCCAAAGCCTCCTCTTCTCCAGGCTGAACAACTCCAACTCTCTCATCCTGTCTCCAACCCTCTCATCATCTTCATGGCCTCCTCTGGACCCATTCTAAGGACTCACTCCATTGCTTAGAACAGCATGCACTGATTGAAAAACATTTTTAAATGCAGAAATGCTTGGATGACAGGCACCATGTCACTGCCTCTCCTCTTCATTGGTTTTGTGCTGCTTCATTGTATGGATGCTCCTTTGTCTTTATAGGTGTCCTGGTTTGGGCCAGGATAAAGGTGATTTTCTGGTTTGTACTTTTGCTTTCAGCTGAGTCTCTTGTCAGGAGCTGCACTTGCTGAAATGAACAGCAAGTTTCTCAGTCAGTGTCTGCTTCTGGGACTGATAACACTCCATGGTTATAGTTACAGCTGGAGAATGGGGTGCAGAACCAAGGACACTGCTCAGCTCTGAGGAACATTTTGCCCTCTGGAAGGAGAAAAGGAGTAAAGAGGTCCCACCTGAACCCCTCCTTTGGGGAGGAAGAGACAAGATAGATGCCAGAACTGACCAAACAGAGTATTCCATCCCATACACCTCATACTCAGTATAAATTGGAGGGATCACAGGGGTCAAATCCCTTCCTGCTTCCCCTCCTTCCCCTCTCCCTGTTTGCTTCAGCATCCTGGGAGGATTCCATCCATTCCTCTGCCTGTGCTCCTGATCCATGCCAGCCTGAATCTGTGTGTTCCTGCCTCCAGCTCCCCACTGCTGCTGACCCCAGGAGTCCAGCCTGGACTTTCCCAGGGCTGCCCTGCAGCCTCGGTGGTGATGGGAGAGTTATTGGGGAAAGGGGGGAGGAACGTGGGATCAATTTTCCTGTCTATTTGTATATATTTAGTAATTTTTCCTATTTATCATTACTGTTTCGTTAAAGTTGTGTAGTTTAGTTTCCAACCCATCAGTCTCTCTCCCTTCTTCTCTCTCCTTCCTTTATCAGGGAGGGGAGGGGGATTAATAGAGAGCATCTGTTATTTGGTTTAATTGCCAGGGCAGTGTTAAACCCTGACAATACGGGGAAGGTGGAGTGGAGTTAGGAAGTCACCAAGAGTTCCAAAGTTTTACCACAATTTCAAGTTTCATGTAGAAAAATCACCATTTTAGGAAAGAGTGATATCCTTTCCTTTGGAATTAGTATAACAACAGCTTTGGATAATGCTGCAGGCTTTCCTTTTCTTGCTGTTTGATGCTGGATCAGTATTTCTTGGGTTCTGGAGATCATTTCTGTGCAATCACTGCCAGCCTCCCTTCTCTCTGCTTTGCAGCTGCCAACAAAATCCTCTTCCAAACCTACATTCAGTTCTTCATCCTCTTCATCCCTGTGATCCCCATCCCTCAGAACACCCACTCTAACACCACCCTGCACAGAGAATCTCCATCATTGCATACTGAGAGAGGAGAGAAAGAAGAGGGAAGATCCCCACCGTGGCTCCCAGAAATCAGATTGGATTTGCAGGCAAGCTGCCACCCTATTCAGCTAAAAGATGAATTCACTTGGCCTTTTGGGATCTCTAAATGCAGAAGTAGCTCACATCAGCTTCTTCCTCACTGGATTAAAAAAAGTAAATAAATAAAAGGAAAAAAGAAAAAAAAAAGAAAAAAGAAAAAAAGAAGAAAAAAGAAAAGAAAAAAAGAAAAAAAAAAGAAAAAAAAGAAAAAAGAAAAAAGAAAAAAGAAAAAAGAAAAAAAGAAGAAAAAAAGAAAAAAAAAGAAGAAAAAAGAAAAAAAGAAGAAAAAAGGAAAAAGAAAAAAAAACAGGAAAAAAGAAGAAAAAAGAAAAAAGAAAAAAGAAAAAAGAAAAAAGAAAAAGGAAAAAAGAAAAAAGAAAAAAGAAAAAAGAAAAAAGAAAAAAGAAAAAAGAAAAGAAGAAAAAAGAAAAAAGAAAAGAAAAAAGAAAAGAAAAAAGAAAAAAAGAAGAAAAAAGAAAAAAGGAAAGAAGAAAAAAAGAAAGGAAAAAAGAAAAAAATAGAAGAAAAAAAAAAGAAGAAAAAAGAAAAAAGAAAATAGAAAAGAAAAAAGAAAAAAAAAAGAAGAAGAAAAAAGAAAGAAGAAAAAAAAAAGAGGACTTCTGGATTTGGTTCTCTTGCAGAAACCTCATACAATGCTCAATGTACCAGCAGTAGAAATGCTGGCTGCCATCCCACATCAGCCCAGGAACCTGCCTGTGGGTGGAGGAGGTGTTTTTATAACACACACAGATAAAAAGCAAACCTGGCTTGGGGAGCGAAGAAAAAAGTTTTCAGGCACAGGGATACAGATAATCCAAACCAGGCTGATGGGCCCTGAAAAAAAAAAAAAGAAGCTGCAGCCAAAACATCTGGCCTGACACAGAGCAGACTACCTGGCAGCTTGGTACAAGGAGGAACCTGCTCTTGACTGTGGAGCTTGAGTTTGTGCTAATTCCAGGTCAAAAGATAAATGAAAAATAAAGAAACCAAAAATTCATCACTCCACTTCTTAAAAAAAAATAAATACATAGATAAATAAAGCAAAATCATCAACCCCATCACAGCAACCCAACCTGAAGCTGTTAGCCATCTGATGGAGGGAGGGAAGGGAGAGTTTTATCCTTCCCCTCATGCCACCTGGGCAGCAAAAGAGGCCACAGATAGGCTGTAAAATAGGTGATGGTGGCAGCCACCAGCACTCCTGATGCTGCAGGACTGTGAGAAGTGGGAACAAGAATGGATTCCCATAGTTCATGTCTCTTCAGGTGTCAGTGCTTGGTCCAAACACCTGCACAGCACAGGAAAGTCTCATCAATCCCTTAAGAGGCAGTGGAGATTAAACTCATTTTTAAGGCTGACAAGCATCCAGAAGCTCTCCTTAGGAATAGCTACCATTTCACTTCCCTGCATTCCCCTATGTCCCAAAAAAACCAAGACAAATCCTTCCTTAGCATCCAAATTTTCACAGTCTGAGGAGTATTCCACAAACACCCGGAACCTTTTCCCATGGGGAAAGGTGCATGATGGACACCTCCCACAACCAGATGTCAACGCTCACGTCCCAGCACAGAGATTTCCCTTTTAGTTGCACCTTCAGCTCTGCCAAACCCAAACCACGTTGCTGAGGTGGGAGAACACCTTCCCACTTCTTTGGGGAAGTCTGGGGAATCTGTGCAGATCCCAGCTTACTCGGAGGTGGCGTTTCTCAAGAAAGGAAACCAAGGAAACCCAGAGCAGCAATGCTCTTCAATCTCTTCCAGGGCTAAAGAGATGAGGACAAGAGCCAAGCAACTCAGCATATCCCAGTGCCCTGCATCAACATGCTCTTTGCCCATGGTTTTCACTTGGAGGAGGGTTTGTAACAAAATGTGGTGGTTACCTTGTTCCCGGGAGGAATGCAAGTGTTGAGATGCAAGGGAAAAGAAGCAGCAGGATGGCAGCTGTGGGATTTGCAGAGGTGAAGCCAGCCCTTCTCACTGAGGAAGAACCACCATACGGGTGAAGTCTGGGCAGAAACTACCCCAGTGTTGAAATGTTGGCCAAGAAACTGGTTTGAGAAAACACCAAATGTGCTACGAGCCTGGTGATGCTGCCATTGCTCTAAGGGGAGTGGTGGATTGAAGGAGAACCACAGAATCACAGAATGGTTTGGGTTGGAAGGGACCTTAAGGATCATGTAGTTCCAGCCCCATGAATGGGCAGGGACACCTCCCACTAGATCAGGTTGCTCAGAGCTCCATCCAACCTGGCCTTGACCACTTCCAGTGATTGGGCATCCACAACCTCCCTGGGCAACTTGTGCCAGTGTCTCACCACCCTCACAGCAAAGAATTTCTTCCTAATTTCTAACCTCAGTTTCTCCTCTTCCCGTTTAAAGCCATTATCCCATGTCCTGTCACTCCATACCCTTATGAAAAGTTCCTCTCCAGCCTTCTTGTAGGCTCGTTTCAGATACAGGAAAGCTGCCATAAGGTGTCCCCAGAGCCTCCTTTTCTCCAGGCTGAACAACCCCAACTCTCTCAGCCTGGCTTCATGGGTGCTCCAGGAACATCAGGACAAGCAGATGTAGGCAGGCATGGGTAGGTATCAGATTAACCCATCACCCAGGGAGAAATATTTTTAGGTCACCCCATTATTCAAATCACATACTGGCAGCTGGGCCAGCCACACAAGGTTGTTGCACAATGGTTCCTTTTTCCTTCCCAATTTCCTTCCAATGGCATCCTGCAGAGCAAGGCCACAGCTGGGAACCCCACGTGGAATGATAATTATGGAGCAGGATGCTGGGAGAGGAGCAACAGCAACCCAAGTCCACCAGTAAGTCCACATCAGGAGCTCTGAGCACTTCCAAAGCCTAGAAGGATGGGGATAAGGAGGAAACACAAGATCTAGCAAGGAACCTGGGCACATTCAGGGTGTTACACATGGATTTCACATCTCTGTTTGCTTTAGGAAGCTGAGAATGTTTTACACACAGTTGTGTACACATGTAGAATTTTTTGCACTGATATAAACACTTTTTTTTTTGTTTGTTTTGTTTTTGTTTTGTTTTTTTTTTATAGTCACCAAACCTCTACCTTGAAAGCATGGATGACCAGTCAGAAATGAAAGAAAACCCCTCAGTCATGTAAGAAAATTTGAGCACTGAAGCTGTTCTTCATTGCTCCCACCTGGACACAAATCCAGGCACAAGCTTAGCCCCAGTCAACCTTGGCATCACCTGAATGGCTGAAGCCAGTTGAACATTCTCCTCAGGGAGGACCTGATGGTGTTTTTAGCATGGAGTGGACTCTCCAGACCTCAGCAGCTTCTGGAAAATGCTTGGCCAGGTGGATGAAGCAGGTTGGGGCCAGGGAGCATCCCCTTCCAGCAAAGGTGCCTCCATCAGTGCTCACTTGGCACAGATCCATGGTGGGGAGAACTGAGAAGCTAAAAAAAGACTCTGCTGCCTGGACTTTAAGGGTAGCAGGAGGTGAAAAACCATCCAACCTGACCAAGCAGAGACATGGCCTTTCTGCTGCAAGAAATGTCCTTCTGCAGCTTTGTTCCCAAAGGACCAACCTGAGAGGCTTTCAAGAGCATCCCAAACCCAACCTATGGCTGTGGTGACTTTTCCCAAACTACTCCCACCTACTTTCCTCATCCTCATCCATGCAGCATCTACATGGGCACAGCACCAGATCCCACAGAGTGGGAGAAGGTGATCAGCAAGTGTCCAAGCATGCAAAGACACCACAGAAACAGTTAAAAAGTTGGAAAGGTCCACAGATCAGTGTTAACACAGTCAGGGATCATCGTGGCAGCTGGTGGGAGATAAACACCTTGACCTTGGCTTGGCTGACAGCAAGACACCCCCTCTCAAAGTGCAAAGGGACTTTCACATCCATCATGTTTGGCATTCCTTAGGGACCAAACCCAGTCCAGCAGTACCCTGCACCAGGCCGAGGTGACTCCAGGTCCAGCAAGAGAAAGAAAGGTCAGGGATCTGGAGATGCCAAATCCTCCTGCTCACTCACTCCTAAACCAATCTGTCCCCACCACCTGGTTGACTACAGCTTTCTAACTCATCACTCCAGGCAGCTCCCAGAGGCCACATTCCCATGTTCCCACCTTTCTGCCATGCAAGAGAAACTGCACATCAAAGCAAGAGATGGAAAGGGAAAGCTATAAAGTTGAGAAAAGAGACCTCCAGCAAAATCTGTTTTAGAGCACGACTAGCTCATCCTGGAAGCCAAACCCTCTAGTTTTCAGCTCAGATTGTTGTAGGTGGACAATTTGTGTTATTTCTCTCCAGCCAAATGGGCTGGGGGACTACTGAGGAGAGCAGGAACAGCCCTAGTGCTCTTCACACAGAGTTCTGCTGCAAGGAGATGCAAGGGCAACGAGCACTGAGAGTGAAACATCACCCGTGTCAAAAGGGACACCCACCCCATCAATTCCGTGTCTGTCACAGGTAACGTGGAAGTTACACAAAGCTCTACTCTCTCCCCACACACACAAGCCTTGCAGGTGATGAATCAGGAGCTGCTGACATGGAGGAGTCATGGAAATCCCCAGCTGCACCTCCATGTGGAGGCAAATCACACGGGAGGGAAAATGAAAGAAAAAGGAAAAGCCACTGGAGCTTGGCTTCAGCTGTCCTGGCCAAGAACAGAGTTGCTGCTTGTGAATCTGCTGCTGGAGTAGATGGGAAGTTCCTTAAGATTGGAGCAGTTCACTGAGCATCCAGGGAATGATACACATCCCACCAGCCTGGCATGGGGCCAACACTCCTTTGCTTCCCTTTCAAGAGTTTCCAAGAAGAGGAAAATGAAGTTAAACCAGAAGACCTATAGACCAAGGTAGTCCTCGGTGGCTTCAGAGAACTTGGGAACATGTTTTTTAATGGGGCATGTAGTGAGGCGACAAGAAGTAATGGTTTTAAACTGAAAGAGGGGAAACTTAGACTAGGTGTGGATCAGCTGGAAGGCAGGAGGGCTCTGCAGAGGGACCTGGACAGACTGGAGAGTTGGGCTGATTCCAACGGGATGAGGTTCAACACGGCCAAGTGCCGGGTCCTGCACTTTGGCCACAACAACCCCATGGGGACCTCCAGGCTGGGCACAGAGTGGCTGAGAGCAGCCAGACAGAGAGGGACCTGGGGGTTTGGATTGACAGGAAGCTGAACATGAGCCAGCAGTGTGCCCAGGTGGCCAAGAAGGCCAATGGCATCCTGGCCCGGATCAGGAACAGCGTGGCCAGCAGGTCCAAGGAAGTGATTCTGCCCCTGTACTCAGCCCTGGTGAGGCCACACCTCGAGTCCTGTGTCCAGTTCTGGGCCCCTCAGTTCAGGAAGGAGATTGAGGTGCTGGAGCAGGTCCAAAGGAGGGCAACCAGGCTGGTGAAGGGACTGGAGCACAGATCCTATGAGGAGAGGCTGAGGGAGCTGGGGCTGTTCAGCCTGGAGAAGAGGAGGCTCAGGGGAGACCTCATCACTCTCTACAACTCCCTGAAAGGAGGTTGGAGCCAGGGGGGGGTTGGTCTCTTTTCCCAGGCAACTATCAACAAGACAAGAGGACACGGTCTTAAGTTGTGCCAGGGGAGGTTTAGGTTGGATATTAGAAATAATTTCTTTATGGAGAGGGTGATCAGACATTGGAATGGGCTGCCCGGTGAGGTGGTGGATTCTCCGTCCCTGGAGACATTTAAAAAGAGACTGGATGTGGCACTCAGTGCCATGGTCTAGCAACCGCAGCGGTGGGTCAAGGGTTGGACTTGATGATCTCTGAGGTCCCTTCTAACCCAGACAATTCTATGATTCTAACAGTGGAATACGTTGCCCAGGGAGGTGGTAGATGCCCCATTCCTGGAGACATCCAAGGACAGCTTGGATGGGGCTCTGAGCAACCTGATCTAGCTGACACCATCCCTGCTCATGGCCGGAGGGTCAGACTAGATGACCTATAAAGGCCCTTTCCAAGCCAAACAATTCTGTGATTCCACTGCTACACGGCATCTTTAAGCACCTGTGTCTTAAACCACAGCCACTCCCCATATTTCATTTTTTCTCTGTACATAGCTATCTCTGAAGATGAAAGACACAAAACTAACAAAAGACCAGCACAGCAACAATATGGGGAGAACATGAAGATATGGCCACAGCTCTGAGACAGCTCTTGAGTAAGGCTGCTCTCCACAAATGAAAGCAAGTTGTGAAGCACAGGGACTCCCTCCCCAAGCCTCCCCATCGTATCAGCATGCAGAGAAGCAACACCTCACCAAACCCTGCTCATGAGCTTTCTGGAGGATGCTTGTGCATAGCCTCATTTGGCAGAAAAATCAAGGATGTGGGAGGGAAAAAAAGACAGCTAGCCAGACCAGCTCTGCCTGAGTAGGTAAACAAGTGGATTTTTAATTGAGTTAGATAAGTGGTATTTCTAATCACATTAGCACAGGCACTTCAAACAATACTACTGGTAGGGTTGTAGCTCAAGGAGAGGTTTGAAGGAATAAACTGACTGTTCAGGAAGGTTTTAATTTGGAGAGGAAGGAAATTGAAACTTTCACAAAACAACTTTCCCCTTTTGCAGCTCAGTCCAAAAGAGACTGAGGGTGAAGCTTCTATAAATGAAAGCCAGGAAAGAAAAACATTTCTCAAGAGCAAAATTTTATTTGCATCTGCCTGAGCCCCATCCTTCCACGTGCAGGTGACCCTCTCCTGCAGAGATGCTCTCACCAACAGCTTCCTAAGTCCTGCTCCCCTGGTCACACAAGACTTTCTTCTAATCTGGAAGGAAAAGTGAGACAACTGGTTAGTACTGAGAAGAAAACTATTTCACTGTGATGGGTAAGGCTATGGACACCATCAGCTGCAGCTGTACACAGCAACAACCTGAAGTCTCTGAGGTGGGTTGTATGAACAGGTACAAAAGCAATCACTGATTCCTCATGGATGAGTAGGAGAACAACAGCTCCCTTGTAAAAGAAAGGAGTTCTAAAGCTGCTAAAGAGTTTCAGACTTCCAGATTGGCAGAGGTGCAAAAGTAGAAGGTTATAACTGGTTGCAAGATACCTGCAATGAAGAACAAATTAAAACTTGCAGTGGGAAAGAGGAATCTCAAATCTAACTGTCCTGCCTTGAAGGAACCTCAGCCCATCATGGGAGGAGCTCATCAGTCCAGCTAAAAAGTTCATTTTATACCAAATAAGAGAGAACATGGAGAACATGGAACTCAGCAGGTTGCTTATCTTTTTCATGCTTGTGTACACACACTCCTGCCTTACAAAAACTTGTTTTTAGCTTCTATTCTCAGGGTTATCCCTAAGTGTTCTCCCTGACACTTCATCCTCCTGGGAGGACAAAATGCTGGTGTAGGTCCTGCCTCCACCAAGCAGTTTTTGAAATGCAGCCACAAGGCACATGGTTTTACCTGCAGACACTCAGATGATGCTGGATGAGCATTAATCAGATTAATTGCAGATTCCTCAACATCCTCCATCTACCTTGCAACTGTTGCTATGTGTGCAGGGTTTCCTGATTTGCTCCATCACAAAGAAAATGAAGTGTCCACTCACCAGTCCATTATCACAGAAATCCTTTTAATTAATGCCCCTACTTGCTTTGTTTAATGAACACCAATAAGGTGTTCACTCATTCAGTTCAGCTCCCATGTTGCTTTGGCTACCAGGTGGGGAATGCAATAGTATTTCTGAGGTATTAATAAACACTTCCTACATAAATGCAATATATTTTCTATATACAAAGCTTGCTTAAAAAAACAAAACAAAACAAAACCAATTTTCCCAGCCAGAAAAATTCAGAGATAAAATTATACCAATGATTTGCATCTGCCCTGAGCAGCAATCCCAGCCTCTGGTGACCTCTCTGCAAACATCCCAAGCCAATTACACACTGGGACAGCAGAATTTCCCCTCCTCTATCAGCAGCTTCTTGTTGCTGGCTGTTAAGAAACATCAAAAGATAGCTGAAGAAATATATGTGTTACCAAGGGCTTCAGGCAAAGGACAACCAGCCTGGAGGTTTAGTCAAGATTTGGATCAAATTGCAGGAGGTGCTTTGTAAACATTGATCTTACTGAGTTGTTACAGCAAGAGGATGTAATTCCCAGACACCTGCCCATTTAACCCATGAAAAACATCACTGGGCAACTCAGCTCAATCCTCCCCCTCCTTTTCTTCTTGTTTTCCACAGTTTTCACTCACTGATGGGTGGTAACCCACCTCATCCTTCAGGATTCTACACCTGGGACAATCCCCAACAGCACTCTTGTGCCACCTTGGCAAGGTAAAACTGGTCCATGGGGCAAGTGGAAACTTTCTAGGCAGCAGCTGAGAGGAGAAATCAGTTTATTAGAGATCAACAGGCAGGACAAGGTGATGTGCTGACTGTCACTTTGTTGTCTGGGACATCTCAGGTTTAACTCCTTGTTGAGCAACACCTTCATTGCTCTGGTTATGAGAATGCTTTTTCTGCTTGGCATCCCAAAGCACCTTCCCTTCACCTTCTTGGGAAAGAAGAGAAGCAGCAGGAGCTGAGAGTTGGGAATTTGTGACTTCAGTTGCCAACCTCTGGCTCCAGGGACAGAAATATAGGAAAAGCATGATAAAGACCACCTAAAGACTGCTGGATTTCTGAATCTTAATATCAGTGAGAGATGCTTTTAGGTCTGAATTTCAACCCTCACATGCTTATCATCTCTGGTTATTGCAAGGCAGTGCTGAGAGCAGCCAAAAATCCAGGTGAACAAGTTTTACAAGGAGCATCTGAGGGAACTGGAGTTGCTTAGTCTGGTGAAAAGAAGGCTCAGGGGAGACCTTCTTGCTCTCTGTAACTCCCTGAAAGGAGGTTGTAGTGAGAAGGGAAGCTGGTCTCCTTCCCTGAGTAACAAGCAATAGAATGAGATGAAATGGCCTCAAGTTGTGCCAAGGGAGGTTTAGATTGGATATTAGAAGAAACTTCTTCACTGGAAGGGTTATTGAACACAGGAACAGGAGGTGGAGTCACCATCTCTGGTGCTCAGGGAGATGTTGTAGTACTGGACTCAGCAGAATTGGGTTAATGGTTGGACTTGATCAACCTAAAGATCTTTTCCAAGCCAAACAATTCGATGATTTTCCATCAGGAGAAAGAAATACAGGAGACCTTGAAGCCTCACACATGAGCTCTCCCAAGCAACAATAGCCAAAAATCAACTCATTCTACCCAAGCCCACAAAGGGTGAGCTACCCCCTCCTCCTGGGATGTTTACAGGGGGGAAATCACCTCGAGCACTCAGCTCCCCAATCCCCCAGGTGCTCTGAGTCTTCTCCAACCTGCTCCACCTACACTTTCATGTGCAAAACAATCCCCAGGGCAGCTGTTTTCCCCAGGAGAGCAAAACAACAGACTCAGAATCTGCTGTCACATGCTACAATGACAACCCCAATGGCAATCTATCCTCCAGCTTCCAAGGGGTAAACTTCCATCGTTTGCTTGGGACTGGGAAAGAGACATCCTTTCCTAAAATCCACAGTGGCTGCACCTATTTAAATATTATGCTTTGAGTTTGGGCTTTTTTTTGTTGGTTTTTGTTTGTTTGATTTTTTTTTCCTGAAGCATTTGTCCACAAAAGGAAACGATTTCTGCCTGCACTGATGGAGGAAACACTACTGACTGTTTAGGTGAGATTTATTTCAGGATCAGGACCAGACTGAGGAAACTGGTGGAAGAAATCCTTCATAGCTGGATAATGAGGCTGCAGTTGTATGAGTAATTCCCCTAAATGATGTGCCCAGTACCTTGGGTGTGGGCGACATGTTCATTCCTTCCTTCCCTTTTTGAATGGAAAATGCCATCCCAGCAAGCAAACAAGATATTTCTTAAAAAAAAAAAACGCAAAAACAAAACAGCAAAAATCATGAGATAAAGGCACAGATTTCCACTTGTTTGTACCATCTCCAACATGGCTGCTATCTAAAGGACTTTGCCTGGTGGGTTCTCCAGGAACATCCCTAATCAGCCACAGATGTCAGATGCACAGCATCCCCCTAAAACCTAAACAGCCTCTGGGGTGGAAACCAGGACAGTGCCAAGAGAAATCAACAGTCAAAGACACTGCCCTGTATTACACATATCACACTTTTGATGCAGAGAGACAACCCCAAGCTTTAAAGTTCACATCCTCACTGCTGGGCCACCTTGTCCCTTCATGCCTGGTCCTACAGGCACTGCAGGGACAAACTCTCCCAATGCCTCATTCCTCCCAGCTTGGTCTGGCAGAAGTGGATTGCAAGCATCTCCCCCTTCTGAGCAAACCAAGGGTTCCACAAGGAGGTTACCTGAAGTTTTTAATCCTGTCAAAGCTCATCCCAATGGAAACCAGAGGGGAAGGAGAGGGGCCCTACTCTGAAGATCTCTGCTCCATCTGGACCTATCACCTTCCATTACTCAACTGCCTTTCTGGGAATTCTCCATGCTGTCCCCTGTGTCATGCCCAGGCATGAGGCATGAAAACAGCTTAAGACAGTTCCTGCTGGCATGACACTGACTCTGTTTCTCCTGGAGGATGAATTAGCAGATGGGACCAGTGGAAAATGGCTGAGCTGGGCAACTGGAGTCCTTCCAATCCAGTAACTACAGTCCAAAATACTGAGGATGCAAAGATCCTCCAGGGTCAGAACCTCTTTCTGAGGGGTAGAAGCAGGGTCAAGGAAGATATGCAGGTGGTTAGTGACAGGCTGTGCTGTCAAAATTATGTTTGCATGGTTGGTTTTGCTGTTTCCCATCTCCCTGCTTTGCTGCTTATTCCCCAGTCAACCCATTGTCTTATTCCAGCAAAACCACCCCACAATACTCAAGAGCTTTTGAAATTAATATGATGAGCTCGTAAGCATCTTCCGTCACGCAGAACTAAAATTAAAATATACACCCAGCCTTGCCTCACTCCCTGAAACTCCTCATGTGGAAACTTCCCTTGTGTCACATCTAGAGCCTCCTGACAGCTAGAAGAGCTCGTGGGAAACTGGATTTGTACCACCAGCACCAGGAGCATTGCTCTGCTGCTACCAGACTTCAAAGGAGGGTTCCAGCTCCACCAGCATCCCTGTCCTAGCAGAGCAAGTTGCTGCCTGAGACACAAGGCTGCCTTTGGAGCACTGTTTGCTCCATCCACATGGATGCTAGTCATGCATCCAATACAAAACGAAGATGGGAAGTGAGGACCAGGAGAAGACAGGCTTCCCAATATTTTGGACGTGAGCGTTTGCACAGAAACTGTTGCTTTGCCACCACACGGACATGGCAGAAGTGAAACTTAAAGCCAGGAAAACAGTGAAACAGCCTCAGTATGAATCTCCGGGGACAAACACAAGAATTCAGGGGCTACATCACCACGACATGTCACAAGCTTGGGCATGTCTAAGGAGAAAGAGTTTCTAGGACCCATCTGTGAAGATATCTCCACCCACTCTGCACATCAGCTGCTCACCCTCCACAGAAGTTTTGGCCAAAGGTTTAATGCTGCAGTGCCAGACCAGAGCAAAACCCTGACACCCATGATACAGGAGGTCTTTGGACTCAACTTTAGCAGCTCCATAACAGGGGACATTGGGACAGACACTGACTCACAGCCCTAAAGGCACTCAGTGTGAAAACCACAGCCGGGCACCAAGTCAAGTTGTTTCAAAGTTCTTCTTGCAAACCCCAACAGCCGATTGGTTTGGGTTGTGGTTTGTTGGTTTTTTTGCCCAAATTTCTCCCCTCAGGCACAAGGTTGACAATTCCTTCATGGCTCCTGACTCTATCAGGACTAGAGCAAGACAACTGCCACCTTCTCAGACACAGCTGCTTGCACTTGACAAATATTTTGGGGTTGAAATTGCAGTGCAAAATTCTGCTAAAATAACCACCATGGAGAAGATGGAGATCAATTTCATCCCTCATTCAGGTCCCACGTAACCATAAGAAAAAGATTTTTCACTCTGAGGGTGACAGAGCCCTGGCACATGTTGCCCAGGGAGGTTGTGGACTCTTCTCTGAAGACATTCAGAACCCACCTGGATGTGTTCCTGTGTGACCTACACTGGGTGGTTCTGCTCTGGCAGGGGGGTTGGACTCAATGATCTCTTGAGTTCCCTACCAACCCCTAATCTTCTGTGATTTCTGTGATTTCATCAACTCATTTTACCCATCTCTAGAAGGAAAGAGGAACTGTGTGACTCAGAAGGAGAATTATCCTCTACTCCTCACAGGAATGCACAAGTCCCTGGGTGAGACACTGTCTTTCATCCCTGGTCACTGGTGTCACACTAACTACCCCAGCACAGCTCTGTAACATGTTCATGAGAAAACACAGACAAGGCAAGAAGCAGCAGGAGTACCAAAAACCAGAAGTTAAAATTGCAGAACTGTCTCAGCTCTAAAGAACAGGAGGAGGTTTTTTTCCCCTTCCACCACAGCACCTAAGGGAGCATCCAAGGAGCCAGCAAACCAAACAGGAAGATCCTCATCCCGTGTTCTAATGAGTTCATGGGAGGAAAAATCTGTGATTCATGGAAGAGTCTGCATGGGATCAGGTCAGAATGATCAACATGGTCAAGGGATAAAAACTGTGCATAGGAATGAAGTGATGGCAACATCCACCTCTCCTATGAGGACAGCCTGAGAAAGTTGGGATTGTTCAGCCTGGAGAGGAGAAGGCTCCAGGGAGACCTTATAGTGGCCTTCCAGTACCTAAAGGGCCTACAGGAAAGCTGGGGATGGACTTTGGACAAGGGCATGGAGTGACAGGAAAGGGGGAATGGTTTTAAGCTGGAAGAGAGTAGATTTAGGTTAGACATTAGGGCAAGATTCTTTAGGGTGAGGGTGGTGAGACACTGGCACAGGTTGTCCAGAGAAGTTGTATATGCCCAGAAACCAGAAGTGTTCAGTGAGAGGGTGGATGGGGCTTGGAGCAACCTGGTCTAGTGGAAGGTTTCCCTGCCCATGCAGAGGGGTGGAACTACATCATCTTTAAGGTTTCCTCCAACTGAAACCATTCCATGATGCTATGATCCCTTAGTGTTGCCTGCAGTCCCTCACACACTATGCTGTTCTCCTGCTTCATGAGCTTTAAACTTCTGGAATGGATCTCTAGAAGATGTTATAATTTACTGGGATGTATCTTCCCCTGCCTCCAGTTTTACTGCCTTTTTTTTCTGGTGTCTAAATACCTAATTATTCAGTAAGTATAGTGCAGATTGGTTAGGTACACATACAGAGGCAAAAAAAAAAAACAACAACCCAAAAAAACAGAAAAGAAACAGGTCTGAAAACAGCTGCTTGCTCTGCAACAGTTCTACCCCAGCACCAATATCAAACATCAGAATGTGACCTCCTGCAAACCTGCACAATTCACTTGACATCATACAAATATTCCAGCTTCCCTGGCACATTTCCAACACCAAGTGGTGCTGGAGCAGGTGATCCTTGTGATCCCTTCCAACCTGACATTCTAGGAACTCTTTTCTCAGTCACGATTCCTCCTCATCCCCAGTACAGCTGACAGCAACATGTGTAGGATCTGGAGTGCAGTGCAGGAAAAGATGACTCCCAGAACCATAAAGACATCAGTGCATTTCAAGGAAGTCTTTATAGTCAGTTATCTGATGCTTTTGACTCCACTAATGTAATTTATGAATTAAAAAATGCATATAAGGCCTCAACATCCTCTCAGTCTCTTTACACTGCAAAAGCAATTGAATAGCATTAGGCAGGACAGAAAGCTCAGATTTTTTTTTTTACCAGATCAACTGCATTCCAGTTGTGGAGCAAGATAAAGAAACATTAGCTCAGCAGGCAGGCTGGCTAAAAACACTTTAGTACCTTTGGGTGGTTTTCAGATTTGCATGGCACTTCTCAAGGAGCAACAGCACTTTTCCAAAAGGCATTAAGGCTTGCTACAGGGTCAAAAAAAAACCCCCACTCATCAGGTAATCCTAGATATGTTAGCAGGAAAACAAAAGGCTTCATTTAAAATAAATAAATAAAAAAAATCTCATCTACAAGACTGGAAAACCCCAAAACTCCAAGAAAGGAAACAGGACACATTGCTCTATTGCAGATATTATCTGAAATTCTCAACATTTTTACAGAAAAGAGAGAGGAAAGAGGTTTCAGCATGAGGATTCAGGGCATTGAAGACATTTATTTGCATTGCTGAAGTTTCAGATTTGAACTGAGAAGGTGACAAAGTCTTTGGAGGTACCTTGAAATGTTTCCCATCACTACTGCTCTTTGCAAAGGAGAAACAGTTTAACACTGACATTCAGTAGATATTTCTGTATAATCTGCCATCTTCCACAGAAAAAAAACCAGTCATCCTTAATTCTGGGCATTCTTTTTTCTATTAAAAGACTCAACAAAAGCATTTTTGTTATTGCAGACTGCAATTTCTATTTTAAAAAAATCATTTTAAAAAGGAACAGTTTTATTAAACAACTCCTCTGGATCTACTCCATGACTGCTCAGTGACTTCAAAGAACCTTTAGATGCTGATAGAGTTCTCAAGAATAATTTTCCAGGAGAAATTCAAGAGCTCTTAACTTGTGCATTTCTATTTTTTTAATGGCATGGGTAAGAAAGATCTCAGAAACAATTGGTTTATCAGCTCTATCCCTTCAAGGAATGAGATGGAGAACCACCTAAGTACAGCTTCAAGGTTTGCAGACCTGATGTGCTGAAGGTGCTTGGCTCAATCCTGCATCCCTCTGCCTTCATCTCCCACCCAAAATCTGACACACCACCCCCAGCCTTTGCAAAGTGCTTTGAGATCTGTGGATCTGTCACACAAGTAGAGGTGCCACTAACTTGACTCCAGGTAATCCAAAGCAAATCACTGCAGAGAGCTAATGGCATGGGTCTCTCCGAAAATAGACAGAAATCCCCACCAAAAACATCGACGTCGTCATGATGGAAA
This sequence comes from Florisuga fusca, assembly GCA_038090715.1. Lineage (NCBI taxonomy): Eukaryota > Metazoa > Chordata > Aves > Apodiformes > Trochilidae > Florisuga > Florisuga fusca. The sequence continues at coordinate 24,151,838 of JAAWXA010000011.1, forward strand.
AATAAACCCCAGCAGATTGTTGCAAGCATGAGATGAATCATCGTGTTGTTATAGCAACTCCAGATCTGCATCAGATCTGAAAGCCAAGCCCAGCTGAAATAATATAACAGCATTAAGCAAAAATGATATATAACAAGATAAAAACGGATCAGCTCCATCTCAGAGGAGCACCCACACTTCTTTCTCACCCTCTTCCCTCCCTTTGAAAACATTGCTTGCCTGTGTTTAAACAAAGAGAAGAGCCATGGAGCTCATGGAGAAGGAGGAGAGCACTAACCAGCTTTTGAATTCCAGGAGAACCTGCCCCATGAAGCTCCACCTTTAAAAGGAAGTGCAATTTCCAATTATTCCCACCAGCCCCAGCCAACTGACCCTAATGTTCCCCTGCACATTAAAAATTGTGTGCTGTAGGAATTTTATAAATACATATCATTGATTTATAAAATGTAGAGAATTAGATGGCTTCTTCATGCAAACCATGCATTACATAAATATATATGCACATTGCCAAGCCCCTGTGTTCAGAAGCCCCAAGCAGAGGCATCTCAACCAGAACAGAAGAGGCAGAAGAAAGCAAGGGGATGCACAAGGTTTATTTTTAAAACTGCAGATACACGTTGTTATTTTATTACTGGAGAAAAAAAAAAAAAATGAAAAGTGTCACCAAGGTTCTTTCCATCACAGCAGCAAAGGAGGGAAGCTAAATAAACACACTTATTTCAGGGAGCTGGCAGAAAAGCACAGCTCCTCTAAAAAACAACCCATCTAAAAAGGATCCCATCCCCAACCTTCAAGGCTCTGCAGGTGCCTCAAAACATACCACTTTGCTCCAATTAGTGCCAAGGATGACCAAAAAAGCACCACAGGGCACTGAACTGCTCCTCCTCCTCCTCGTGGGATGCTGCCAGCATCAAGGAGGTTTGAAGAAAGAAGAAGGAAAATAGCTGGAAGATCTGCAAATTTTGCTTTGGATGCTTCAAGCAAATTAAACCAACCAACCAAAACCAATCCCAAACCTCCAGCTTGAGGCTCAACAAAGTCCTGTTAGTCCTAACAACACCACTAAAATATTTCCTGCAACTCAGTTAATTAAAAGCTAATGAAAAGAAGGAGCCTAACTGATTCTTTCAGTGTTCAAGACAGAAAAGCATCACTCTGCCTTAGACAGGAGAACTCTTGTTTTCTTGTCTTCTTTTTCTTTAAATGCATTTATTCATTCAAGTTTCCTTGTAGGCTGTGTAATGAGTCATTTCTTGCTTCTCTAGAAAATGCAAAGGGATGGAGAAGAGCAGGGCTTAAAGAGGGGATGGAGATGCTCACAAAGCCTGTTAGGAAAGCTTGAAAAGCTTTTGAGGGAGCCACAGATAAATTGAGGCCTCTCCTCACGTGGGCTCAAAAGCCTTTTTTCTATCACCATAGCTTTCCTGGGGTCTGAGTCCAGCTGTCTCCTTTCTTACAGCCAGCACAGAAGGCAACCCCCTCTCTTCTACTTAAAAATAACTTGCTGAGCTTTCTTCCTCCCCAGAAGATCTTGGGAATAGAAACATGGAGCTGCAGTAGCATGGAAGAGGGATGCTGCTCCTCCTCCTGTGGACTTGGTGGCTAATGAGTATGGATGGGATAACTCTGTAGCAGTGAAATATGATCCAGGGTGATCAGGTAAGTTGGTATCAACAGCACATTTTGTCTCTCTTACCCATGTGGCCAGAGAAGCCCCAAGAGCCACTAACTCTGAGTGAGCCACACATCTCCTTGTGGGTGGATGAGGATGACAAGCAACAGTTTTGCAACTGCTTTTCTGGTGGAAAGGGAGATTCTTCCAGATCAGGAGTGACAAGCTCAACAGAAAACCCAGGAGACAAACTCTCCCATCATTAACCTTATTTCAGACTGGATCAGGATTGTCCTGGTTTGGTCCCAGGACTGCTCTCAGGAGCAACCCCCAATTCTCCAGGACTTTCATCCACCTTTCCAGGCCTCCCTTCACCAACAAAAGCTTTGAGGAAGCCAATAACCAGCACAAAGGTTTGAGAGAAATTTGCAGCAAGGTTGGACAACGAGGAACAGCACGTGTGTCAGTGCAGTCTGAATTTATCATAGAATCACAGAATGGTTTGGGTTGGAGGGGACCCTAAAGATCATCCAGTTCCAAACCCCTTTCATGGGCAGGGACACCTCCAACTCGATCAGGTTGCTCAGAGCCCCATCCAACCTGGCCTTGAACACTTCCAGGGATGAGATTTCTATCACCTCACTGGGCAACTTGTGCCAGTGTCTCACCACCTGCACAGAAAAAACTATTTCTTCCCAGTATCCCATCTACATCTCCCCTTTTTCAGTTGGAAACCTTTCCCTTTTTATGTTGAATGCTGACGGATCAGGGTCAGAATAACCTCCAACATGAAAGCAAAGGGAGATGCTACTCTATTAAAACTCAGAAGCCCCACCTGGGGCCAAGCTGATCAGCCCCATGAAGCTCAGATTGAAGAAATTACAATTTCCTAAACACAAAAACCCACTCAGTTTGCCACCTCACAGCTTCTTGAGGACAACAGCTACAGCACAGTCCTGCTGGAGATTGCTTTAAATAGACATTGACCTATAAAGCCAGACCCCTTGACTGACCATCCATCTGCACAGCATCCAGAACCCAAGTATGGCAGCCAAAAGCCCAAGATACCACACAGAAGGTGTTGCACCACCCATCTTCAAGTCTTCAAAAGCTACCTGCTACCTACCAGATGGAGGCTGTGCTGATGGCAAACACTTTCCCTTCAAGCTCTTAGAATCATAGAATAATTTGGGTTGGAAGGGATGTCTTAAGGTCAACTAGTTCAACCCTCTTGACACCCATTTGCTCAGTCCTTGGGTGAGAAGAACTCTAACCCTTTGCAGCTCCCCAGCAGGATTGCAATAAAGACAAATCCCCATGAAAAAACAAGCTGAGCACAACACAGTTTTCCAGTGGGGGCTCCATCTTGCCTGTGTGTAGCAGCAGAAAACATGCAATTGCTACAGTGATGGTCAAGATCGTGTGTCAAACCTCATGGCAGAGCTCTTTGACCTTACCTAGAATGGTGTCTTTCACTTTTCTAACATTTATTCTACCTGCTGAAAACAAAAAACAAAAAACAACAAAACCCCAAGCAAAGCAAAACCTAAATCCAAAAAGTAAAATCCAATCCAAAATCAAACTGAAAAGAGAATCGAGGGGAACTTTTTTGCTCCCACCTAGTCAGCTTCCAAAAGGTTCACATGCCAATCTAATAATAAAGCTGTCATATGGGGTGATGTGATTTTAGCTTGCAAGCTGAAGGTTGCTATGGGATGCTCTTCCCAGCAGCAGAGCTGCACAGCATTCGTAAAAGACCTTCCCAGCACCAGACACCTCTCTTGATTTTTGAGTAGGAAGGCATTAGCTATTTTATTATTATTATTTTTAAATAAAGTCCCAGAAAAAGCATCGGTTTCAGGAGGAGATGGAAAGAAATTAAAAGGATATATTAGGGTTGTAATTCAGATGCCTATAGAAGTGTGGATGCAGTGAAATCCTCCTCCCAAAGCTAAAGCATCAGGTAAACCTCAATCTTGGAAATCAGCACACATCACCTGAGCTGGGCTTGCTGTATTCCCCAGCAACAGGTTTGCTCAGATATTAGAGAAGTTAAAGGTGATCAGATGATGTCAAGTGAGGAGCAGAAATGGGAACAGCTCTTGCAAAGCCTCTGCAGCAGTGCATTAAGCAGGGGAGGTTGGCTGTGGATTTAAATCTTGACTCTTTGATAAAAATGAGGCATTGCTTCACAACAGGTTGAGGAAGTTTACCTCAAGCTTTTTAGAATTTATTTAAAAAAAAAAAAATTAAAAATATTTATAGGGCTCTGTGCAAAGAATAATAATTAAAAAAAGATATATACCCAGGGAGCTGTGTAAAGCTGGTCAAATAGAAATGACTCTCTTCAAAGTAACAAACAAGTGAACATAGGAGGCATTTTTTTTAAAACCAAATTGCAAGATTTAGCAGCCTGCTACAACTTGCAGGGTTTACAGAGGAAAGACAATGAGAAGGAGGTTTACTGAGGACTTAACACAAGGACAGAGCCGTGAAGCAGCAAGAGGGGGAGTCACTGGAGCTATTTACCTTTACGTGGTGTGCTGAAGACTACTGAAGCCTAATTTATAAAAGGCTTTTAATTCATGACACCAAAGCTTCCAGCCCTTCAGTACTTCAATTCTTTGCAGGTGAAGTAAAGTAGAGCTGGTAGATGAGATCTATGGAGAGGGATGAATACTTACAGAGCAAGCAGACTGGGATTCTGTGGGCAGATGCCCACACCAGGTTAATGTCAAGACAGATAGACAGCTGTGCTATTTCAAGAACAAACTGAAAATGCAATAACATTAATGGTGACAAAAATAAAATGCATACAGTAGCCAATGACACGTTTTGAGCCCCTGCCCAGATGGCAGCAGACAGCCAAAAGCTGGTGTGCCCTGAACTCCAGCCCAGAACTGAACCATCTTTTCCTTTAGAGGTTGACACCAGGAGATGCTGTTTTTACAAAGCTGCAGCCAGTTACAGCAGAACCAGAAACCCAGAAAAGGGGGTTGCTGTTTGTAAGCTTTGCAGGGTAGCCTTGCTCCTGTCTCCAAAGCCTCTTCCACTTGTACCTAAGTGAGCTGCAATAACTCTCACCCAGAAATTGCACTCAGATGGACAGCTCAGAGCAAAGCCTGGAACTGAGAGGGTTAAATATGGCTTATAATGGGGAGGAAATGGCAAAAATCAATTTTATTTAGTGCTGCTCTATTTCAGCCAGTTCTCTCCTGTTGCTTCTTGTAACTTTTTTTCTTTTTTTAAATATTGGAATAATATCCAGTATTATATATTGGTTTATATGTGTATTTACATATATATAATAAATATATAAATTTATATATATATATAAATATATATACCATTTATTATCCATATTTATACACACATGTAATAAATATATGTATATATACACACCATAATTTTTTTTTCCCATATTCTACACTGCTGTAGTTGTGGAAAAATAAAACCTTTCTCTTGCAACATCCCACAGACACAAACCTAACTGTTAGCTACAAGGCCTCATCAGATCAGGGAGATGGTTTTTCAAAGGCTGTCAGATCACCACTGGCATTGGCACCAATGCCAGCCAGGAAAAAAGGTCCTGACCTTGTGTCTACCATGGAAGGACTCTTCTCCCCCTCTAAGTATGATGCTGGTTCTTGTTTTCAGAGGATCACCATGGACATGCTGTTTATATTGCTGAAGGAAACCTGGCTGGTGATGCAGGAGTCCTCAGTTCACTGGATCAGTGGAGCCTTACATGTAAACCAGGGTAACCAAGATGGGATGAAAATAGAACTGGGTCTGGAGTCAAAAGAAATGGAAGAGTGTACAACCATGTAAAAATGACTACAAGCAGGAACACAAGGCAGTGAGTGCTCTCTAACCTTCTTGGCATTGCCACCCCTGCTGAGATGCTCTTTCTGCAGTATCAAGAGGCATCAGGAAACATCTCCTCCAGGCAGGTTCACAACCATGAGCTTCTTTGATGTCAAAACTTTCAGAGCTGATTTACAGTAGGATGGAAGTTACATGTTGGTGCAATCTTAAGACAAGAGAAGGGAAACCAGTTTGAGTCTAGTTCTTCAGGTACCTAACAGATGCTGGAAAAGTGAGATTTGCAAAGCATGGATCCCACACAGCTCCTGCACATACAGGTCAACATTTTACAATGTCTGGGTTTGAGACAAAATCCTGCACCAGAGAATCTTTTGCCAATGGATACTTTGCCAGAACATACAAATATCCCAAACAGAACTCTTTATCAACAGTTCAGTATTTGTCTAAGTGTCTACACTCCAATTTTTTCCTGAAAATACTTCACCAGTTGTAATCCTGAGCTCTCAGTACCCCACAAAAAAAGAAGCAGACAACCACCATGGAACACTTAATCCAAGAAAAAAATATTATATTAATTGAACTTTTTTTTTTTGCTTCAAGCAAACCAAGACCTCACTATTAGATGAAGGCTTCAGAGCCCAGCCAGCCCACCATCATCTATCCACCCTTTGGATCTTGCTCCACTCTCAACACTCCTCCTTTCCCTGGCACTTTGGTAATAAGCTCAGGGATGTCCTTCCCAGCAGTTTCAATGCCTTGTCAGCAGAAATTCAAATTAATCCAGCCCTGCAAGCATCTGCAGCAAATATCTCAATCATGCTCATCATTTTAACTTATCCTATTTATGAATCAGGTCAAGCTTGAAATCTCCATTTACATTATCAGCCTTCCTGAAATTAAGATAATCATGCAGATGACTGATCAAAGGTTCCTTGTAACTTCAGAGTGCAAGAATTACCATAAGGGAACATTTTATCTATTGCAACGTCCCTGTCTGACTATGAAGAGTACTTTCATCCAGAAATTAGGAAGAGGAACACCATGCTGAAGAAGAAAGAGATGCTGATACTAAAGCTCCTCCATTCAGTAAGAGGGCAGCAGGTACTGTATGTTCATCTCTGAAGAACCAAGAAGATCAGCAGGTTTTAAAGCAGAACATCTGCTGAAATCCTCTGAGAAAAAAGAGAGACTCAAGATGCCTTGAATTGCCTTTACTTCACCCAGGCTGGATGGAAGGGCATTCTGATTTTTTCCAGACTGATTCTGAAAATCATCCAAAAAATAGTCCTCTTAACAGCACTCATTTCTCTCAGCCTTGCTTTGATGGAGAGATGAACTCTGTAGCCTCCTGAAATGCAGAAATACTTTTTTTTGTGCTCTTATAGCCTTTTCATTGTTGTCCCTCCACTCTCCCAACAATAGCTGCAGCACCTGCACACCATCCCCAGGTCACAGTCACAGTTGGTAGAGATCTGAGAAGCAAAAAAAAAAAGATAGGAAAAAAGCAATTTCTATCTTCTCAAACAACTTTCACTCCGTTGTTCACCTCCAACTTGTTATTTTTCCTTTTCCCTGCTAGCAATAAAATGTAACATAATTCTGCTATTTTTGGAAAGAGATGTTTTATCCAGAGTGTGGGCTGAGGGAAACAATTCATATCCAGATTTTAGGATTATTTAAAGAGAAGGAAAAAATGTAAGGACAGAAGCTAATAAAAGAGTCTTATTGGGGAAAAGAAAAATTAAATTTATAAATATTCTAATTAAAATGCTTCACTTCTGATGCCAGCCATTAAGAACACAGACATAATCGTTTATTTACCTTACAGGCAGCAAGAAAACTTTGCAAAAAAAATATCACATGGGACACAGTGCAACAACAATATTCCCCATTAACTCAAGAATGATGTTCTATTAAATATTTCAAGCATTATTACACTGTAGCACAGTGGCAGCATGCCACAAAGTCCTGTAAATTACTCCCTCTCAATACCTCCTTGCAAAGAGAAGGCTGGATGAGAAAAAGTGAAAGGCACCAAAGGAATGTGGAGGATGCTTCAAATGACCATGTTTGTCCCAAAGTGGAAAGATGATCTTTGTGGCTGCTGTTCCAGGTTCTAGCCAGGAGCTGGCTTGTGAATTTAGGGTGCTAATAAGATGCCTCCTGCAAAGGAATTAAAGACCTTGGGTTGAAATGATGGTAGCCTGCTTCAAGGCATGACTTTTGAACGTGGTCAATACTGCAGGCTCGATTTTAGAGCTGCTGAAAACACTTAAACAAACCATCAAGAGCAGCAGAGATGAAAGCTCACAAGAGCTCCATGGGTGAAGCATGGCTTCAGAAGGACTCCAGGTCCTATGCTCATGACCAGTGAGCTTCAACCCTGTCAGGGTTTAACACTGGCCCAGCAATTAAACCGAATAACAGATTTTATTATTAATCCCCCTCTCCTCCCTGATAAGGAAAGGAGAGAGAATAAGGGAAAGAGACTTATGGGTTGGAAACTAAACTACACAACTTTAATGAAACACTAATAATGAATAGGAAAAATTACTAAATATATACAAATATACAGGAAAAGATTGATCCCACGTTCCTCCTCCCTTTCCCCCAATAACTCTCCCATCACCACTGAGGCTGCAGGGCAGCCCTGGGAAAGTCCAGGCTGGACCCTGGGGTCAGGAGCAGTGGGGAGCTGGAGGCAGGAACACACAGATTCAGGCTGGCATGGATCAGGAACACAGGCAGAGGAATGGATGGAATCCTCCCAGGATGCTGAAGCACAAAGGGAACCGGTGAAGGAAGGCAGGACGAGAGGAAAGGGCAGGAAAGGGTGTTGCTCCTCGTGATCCCTCAAATTTATACTGAGTATGACATGTATGGGATGGAATACTCTGTTTGGTCAGTTCTGGCATCTATCTTGTCTCGGGCCTCCCCAGAGGAGGGGTTCAGGTGGGAACTCTTTACTCCTTCTGCAGCGTAAAATGTTCCTCAGAGCTGAGCAGTGTCCTTGAGTCTGCACACCAATCTCTAGCAGTAACTATAAACATCCAGTGTTATCAGTCCCAGAAGCAGACACTGACTGAGAAACTTCTGTTAATTTCAGCAAGTGCAACTACTTACAAGAAACTTAAACTTAAAGCAAAAGTACAAACCAGAAAATCACCTTTATCCTGGCCCAAACCAGGACAAACCCTCAATCCTGATTGTCTTTAGTCCAGCCACGACTTCAGCTTAGGAAAAAAAAAAACAACAAAAAAAACATAGGCAGAATCATAAATATTTCCAGGTCAAGGGTGTGAGACTGTAGCACAGCTAATTAAATGCTTCATCCAAGATTTTCCAGGTGTTCAAAGGATCTGGGATGTGCAAGGAAGAGTATTGCAGAGGTATTGGAAGGAGCCAGAGGGCTAAGTAAGCATATCCAAATGTGGGAAACACTAACACGAATTCAATTTAAACTCCTTAAACGTGTTGGGGAAAAAGGAAGAAAGAAAAAGGCATTCTGAGGCCAAGCTCACCCACGTAACCAAAGTGTTGTGTCTGGGAATCCAGTTTGGGTTCTCTGCAGTCAAAGGAGAGGGACTGGTCCTTTACAAAGGAGCTCCACTGACCATGGAAGGTTCTCCAATAATCTCCAGTCCCCTGGGACTGGTGTCATCTCCTTGAGTCTGCAGAAGCAAACCCAATCCACCCGGGATCATGAGGGGCATCAACTCATGAGCAAGGAGGAGAACCCACCAAGAAGTGGAAAACATGTCAAGACCCTCAGAGCAGCTCATGGACCCAAAAAACCAGCTCGTTGCCCACTTGAACGTTCAAGTTGATTTTTCCTCCTACAAAAAAGTATTTAGGAAATTTGCTTTGCTGTTTCTTAGAACGAGCTACACGGGGCTCAGTAAACATAAAGAGATGATGGAGAAATGTTGTAACATGCATGATCCTAAAACTAGTTGAAACCAAACAAAAAAAGGGACTGGATGTCATCACTGACCACCTCAAAAAGGCTACTTTGCCCAAGGCTACCTCTTTCAGGCAAGCAATAGGATAAGTATGAAAGAAGACAGAATAATACAGTTTATTCTGACTGAAAATATGATTATTATAGGGTTATCAGGTAAAATGAGTGGTGCAGCATCACAGAATCATAGAATCACAGTTTGGGTTGGAAGGGACCTGAAGATCACTAAGATCCAACCCCTCCCAGCCATGGGAAGGGACACCTCCCACTAGACCAGGTTGAGGCTCAAGTCCTCATTGAACCAGGCCTTGAATGATGATGGTGATGATGATGATGATGATGGTGATGATGATGATGATGGTGATGATGATGACGATGATGAACAGGCAAAAAGGAGCAAAAAAACTGCTTGACTCACGATGATGGAGCAGAAAGGAGGAGAAACACCAAAGGAATATCTTTGATTTAGGATGGAGAATGACACCAAACACAGCAGAAATTAACTTAATCAGGAAGGGTTTAGAGAAGATATCTGGAACCTCTAGAAGTCAGGAAATCTTTAAGAGATAAATGAAATTTTTTTGATTAATTGAACTGTAGCGCAGGTTGTGGAGGCCAAGAACTCAAACATCTAAAGGTGCAGGGAAGCATATAACCAGAGCAGCCAAAGCTGTTGTAACTAAGTTGTAACACAAATGCTTAAGCCAGCCTTAGGGATTAACTACTGGGAGAAAGCCCAGGGAGAAATTACCACCATATTTGCATCTCAGGGCATTACTTTTTCTTCTTTTGAGCATCCTATTACTGGTCACCAGGCAAAAGAGAGATTCTTGAGCTGAATGAACATTGTGTTTCACTAGGCAACTCCTACAGGACTTGTAATTAAAGGCACCACTAAGCCTTCTGAGATCCTGATGCCAATCTGTGGCAGAATTTATGCAGCTGAACGTGGCCCGATTACATCTCACTCAAGAGATACACCCCATCCCAAATAGATGCAATTTTATAGGAGCTTTTTCCTTATCTTCTAATCTTAAGAACATTTGAGATGCTCTTGCCTGTATTATCTCTGGTACAGAAGAGAAAAGGAACATCCCTAGTTATCTGCCAGGAAGCTTAAGATGGGATAAGTGGCAAACAGAACTAAAATCCCACCTAATCACTGATACTGTGGGAAAGCCAATTAAAAAATTAAAAAAAAAAAAAAATTAATAAAATCAATTAAAAAAATTTTACGGGGAAAAATAATCTCTTCCCCATTTCACACTTTTTTTGTGGGGGGAAGGGTGGTATTTTGGGCTCCCTTTCTGCATGCTTATTCAGGGTCTGTACAACCAAGAAAATGTATGTTCTGGTGGACTGGCAAATGTCTAGAGTCCAGTTCACCCATTCTTGAAAATGTCTTCTATAAACAACGTGAAAAAATAATTAAGTGCCAGGAAAAAGGTTCTTGCACTACCTGGTCCAGGTGACAGAACAGCCCAAAATATCTTTCGGATTAAGATGTTGATTGAGCTTTCCCCTCAGCATTTAAAGAGGGATAAAAAAGTTCAAACCACAAATCAACTCAGAAACAGCCATCACATAAGGCACTAAAAGTATTACCATCTAAACACAGGAAGGCCAAAAAAGAAATTAACTGCCTTCTCAACATAATGCAGAATGCAAGTCTATTCTTAAGCATACACCAAGGCCAGTGAATTTGGGAAAAAGACAGATGGAAGAACATGTAGGAGAATATGTTCCTTGAATACTTCCACAAATAGGCTACGAAAAGTCAAGAGAGATGCTGTGTCACAAGAGATGCAGAAGTGCTAGGAGATGCATTTCTTGACATTCCTCATCTCTCTGGAAGAGATTCCCCATGTCTCTTCTGGAGGAGACAGAGAAATCTTTACTACTTGTTGCCATGGCACTGCCTCCAGACACTCATCCTATAGTTTTCCCAGATTTCCAAACAATTCCCGTGGTCCTGGAGTGACAGATGCCACTTACTCAGCCTTTCCCTGAAACGTGGTGATGAACACCACAACGAATTTCAGTGATACAAGAACCACCAGTGGTCTCCACTTTTTCATTTACTGGTCTTGTTCTGCTCTTTCAGCTGCTCCCAAAACTCGAAGCTGTTGGCCACCTGTGATCAAACTGGAAAGAAATAAAAGAGATTTCTTAACCCATATTTTACCACCACAGAAGTTGAGTGGAAATTTAAAGGCCTGAATCAAGGAAAGAAAGGCAAGTGAACCCTAATGTGGAAAAGTGGACCAAACCACAATGCTGTTGCAACTACCCAGCATGAAATTACCTACACGAAGAAAAAGGAGCAACCAGCCCAAGTTCTGCTTTGTCTTGTGGTGGACAGAAGATGTGTCAGGAGTTGGAAGTCACATCTGTAGGAAACCAGGTGCCTTCTACTTGCTTTTCAGTAGATGGAGTGTGGAGAATAGGTGGAGATCCTCCTCCTGAGCTTCATATTAGGTGCTCCTTTTGTTGCATCCTGGTTGGTGTCTTCCCCTACACCAAGGTCAATTTTGGGGTTGTAGTCAGCAGTGGTGTAGCTGTTCATTTAGTCACTTCAATCACTTGAGTTTCCTCACATATATGAAGTCTGACAAGCACCAGAGTACCACCACATTGCTGCCCAAAAACCTCCTGTGAGGAGGCAGATGTCCCACAATCACTGCCTGAAGACTCTGTTCTTGCTCCCCAAGTATACAGTGCCCAACCAGCAAATTACAGTGTGTTTCCCAGAGAAATCTGTCACACTCTGGCAAGTGCATCCACCCCCATTATCCTCCCATTTGATCCAGAAATTGGGATCATAATTAAGTAGGCCAGGGGACTAAAAGGAAAGGTGTAGTGTAATTAAGCAGTGACCTCGTTTTTGTCACTTTACTCCAAAAAAAAAAACCAGAGCCACATCATTCATTTCATGAATTTGCTTTTCTATTTCAGATTTTTTTCCCTTCTAAGGCACAGCCTTGTTTGCAGTCAAGTCAGAGCAAAATTGATGAATGCCAACACAGCTGGATCTCAACAGCCCTTCCACTAAACTGCAGTGTAAAAATAAAAGGAGTGCCAGAGATTACTAAGAAAAATACAGCAACACACCTGTAGGTTTCCAATCAAAAGCCACCTCACGCAGATGGAAACAATTCCAGGTGCAGAGGAAGCATGCAAAGGCAAGCACACTTGCCAGAGTTTCTATTAGTCCAGCTTCTAACCCAGTCCCAGCTGCTTTTATTGCAGTGACCCTAATTGGCATTTCCACTTGTGAGATGGGGAAATCAGCTGACACAAGCATCCTTGCCTACAGTCCCAGAAAAAAAACACAGTGAAGAAGACACAGAGGTCTGTCTAACTGGGATAATGTGAAATATGTGAAAATAAGCAAAGAAAAAAAAAAAAAAAATCTCATTTTTCTTTCTTTTCTACTGTCACGGTTTAACACTGGCCCAGCAATTAAACTGAATAACAGATTTTTCTATTAATCCCCCTTTTCCTCCCTGATAAGGAAAGGAGAGAGAATAAGGGAAAAAGACTTATGGGTTGGAAACTAAGCTACACAACTTTAATGAAACAGTAATGATAAATAGGAAAAATTACTAAATATATACAAATATACAGGAAAAGATTGATCCCATGTCCTCCCTCCTTTCCCCCAATAACTCTCCCATCACCACCGAGGCTGCAGGGCAGCCCTGGGAAAGTCCAGGCTGGACTCCTGGGGTCAGCAGCAGTGGGGAGCTGGAGGCAGGAACACACAGATTCAGGCTGGCATGGATCAGGAGCACAGGCAGAGGAATGGATGGAATCCTCCCAGGATGCCGAAGCAAACAGGGACAGGGGAAGGAAGGGCAGGAAGAAGAAAGGGCAGGAAAAGAAGCAGGAAGGGAAAGATGTTGCCCCTCATTATCCCTTGAGTATGATGTGTATGGGATGGAATACTCTGTTTGGTCAGTTCTGGCATCTATCTTGTCTTGGGCCTCCCCAGAGGAGGGGTTCAGGTGGGACCTCTTTACTCCTTCTGCAGGGTAAAATGTTCCTCAGAGCTGAGCAGTGTCCTTGGCTTTGCATACCAGTCTCTAGCAGTAACTATAAACATCCAGTGTTATCAGTCCCAGAAGCAGACACTGACTGAGAAACTTGCTGTTCATTTCAGCAAGTGCAGCTCCTTACAAGAAACTTAGCTGAAAGCAAAAGTACAAACCAGAAAATCACCTTGCCCAAACCAGGACATCTACACATTGAACTATCTAAAGCAGTTCATGTTACCCAGTGTCTCCCACCAGCATCTTCAATTCTGAAGGCAAACTCCCTGGGAAAAGGCATGATCCTCCTGCAAAACTAAACTGAGATGGATGAAGGGGGAGAGGTATAATTTGAGACAGTTTATATCGCTCCCAGGACCAAGAATACTGCATTCAGACTGCAAGAAAGGTCACTGGTGGATTGAAGTCAACAGAAAGTAACAGAAAAGTTTACAAACAACAACTCAAGAGACAAAGGAGTTAATGGGGGCAGTCAGGGAAAAGAGCATCCAGAGAGCAAGTCTGGGTGTGCAAGAGCCTTCCTCACATCAGATACATGAGAATACTCATCTTCAGAAGCTCAGAACAACTTACAAGGAAGCTTACAAGATTTGAATTTGTGCCACCTCTAGCAGCACCCAGTGTGACAGGAACCTCCTTCCTGGCAAAGCCATACAGACCAACGTGGATGAGTACTTTGGAACTATCTCCCATCTCCCAGCTGGCTCATTCCTTTTAGTGCAGGAGCCTCCAGGATCTCCCTCCAGCACAGTGCAAAGGATTGCTGCCCTGAGATAGCTTAACTTCAGCTTTCAGCCTTTTTGTAAGAGGTAAGAAATGGAGATTTCACTTCTTCCCTCTGAACTCTATCATCCAATGAAAACACAGTTTCCCAAGTAAAGGAAAAATTCCTTACATGGTTTGGTTGGAAGAACTTGGAGGTCTGCATTTCATGGAATCAGAGAATCATAGAATACCAGGTTAGAAAGGACCTCAAGGATCATATGGTCCAACCTGACTTGTCCAAAGCATGGTCTGGAGAAGATGTCCCAGCAAGCCAGCCAGCTCAGCAGGCAATGGACTCACAGCACTGTCATTGACTTGAGGGACTCCTTCATGGTCCAAATCCCAGCTGAGAGCTCCATGCTGAGGCCAAAGAAGAAAAGAAGAGAGCATGAAGAAACTGAGTCTACAAGACAGGCTGAATCTCCTCCTACCTTTCCAGCTCTGGACCATCCACACGGACACACTTGCCACAAGACAACTCAGGATCTCTAACATCAAGATACTCACTCTGACCTCACAGAAGTCCTACTTTGCATAATCAGATTCATGAATATTTCTTTGGTTCCACTTCCAGGGGAAGAGAGGGCATGCACCATGTACCTTGAATGCCAAGAAATCCAGCTACTTGGGATCTGAAAGACCAAGGGAAATGCCCTAACTGTCCAGAACACTATCTTGAAAAAAAAATACACACTTATTTTCAACTGAAGAATCTCCAGGTCCATTTTCCTTGCTCAACACATGCCTTAGCAGTAATAAAACCACACACTTCTACACACAGCACAGATCTGAGCATTGCAGAGTAACACCCCAAGCCAACAATTGTTGAGCATCCCTACTGCTGACCCCTACAAAATGCTTCCTGCCACAGCAACCCCTGATCCCCTATTCTGTATCCCCAGAAAACTTCTGTCAAAATGGCTCCACATCCTCCATGGATGGTTTTCCTCTGCAGCTTCAAGCCCCATCCATGTCTCTGTTTGCTCTCCAAAGCATCCTCCCAAATATCAGAGGGGGAGCAAGCACCATCCGTGGGGATTCTGGACCTGGACACAAACTGATTGACTGGATGACACAAAAAAAATAGATAATTGATGGAATTCTCCTGTTTCCCCTGAGGACATTGAGATATGAAGTCCTTATGTGCTTCACAAACATGTTCATTGATGGTTGGGTAGAAGAGAAAAGCCCAAATCAGTGAAGTGTACTCTGTTGTGATTAACTCAGCCACCCTACTAAAGTGGAAGAGGCAGAAAGACAGAGACAGGAGAAAGCCTTAAGGGAAGTGAGAGACTCCAGGCCATCAAAAAAAAAAAAAAAATCCACTTCTGAAAACAACTTAATAGCACTCATCTGTTCTCACATTCATACCCGTGCCCCAAACACTGCAGTTGTATTTAATTTTCTGGTTCACCAAGTAGAAAAATAACCCATTCCTCAGGCTTCCAGCTGTATTTACAGTCTTGGGTAGGACTGAGCTGAACACTCAAACCTGTCACTGAAGGTTTCAGGGGCTCCCAGTTCTGGTTTCCACTTCCTATGTGGCTCAGCAAAAACAATGGAGGCTTTGAACTCCCTATCTGGGCACTGCCCAGAATAAACAACCTTCCACCCTACCATGCCAATCAAGGTCTCACCATGTTGCAATAGGGTAAGAGATAACAGTTTTAAACTAAAAAAGGGTCGAAAAATCAAAATTTTTTTTGATAGGGGTGGCAAAACACTGGGCAAAACATCCAGAGAGGTGGTAGATGCCCCATCCCTGGAAACATCCAAGGACAGCTTGGATGGGGCTCTGAGCAACCTGATCTAGTTGAAAATGTCCCTGCTCATGGCAGGGGAGTTGGGAAGGGATGACCTTCAAAGGTTCCTTTCATCCCAAACCATTCTATGATTCTGTGCCCTGATGGCTGGTCCTCAGCTTCTCCAGCTGGGAATCCAAGCAAGAACAGCAAGATGCCTCTTAAGAGCTAAGACTACATCTCATCTCCCCAAAACCTAAGTGACTTTTTTCATTTTTGGTAGGGTTTCATCTGAAAGGAATCAGGCATTCCAACTGGCTCACCAGGGAGACATCAGGACACCAGGGCTGGATGGGGCTGAAGCCCACGGATTCACTTAAAAGACAGAATCAGAGCCCTGATTTTATTGGCTTCAAATGATGCAAAAAGGCATGTTTGGGCTGCAGCTCACTGATGCATTAGCTCTGACAAGGAAGATAACTCAAGACCTTCCCACACTGCTCCTTTCCCACCCCACACCACAGAGCTAGCTCTCTGCTCTCTTCCTAATACAGCAGCCAGCAGCTCATGCCATAAATCAGATCAATGAAACATTCAGTTAAAAATAACAGCCAAAAAAAACCCTCCTCCCATTGCAGGAGAGCCTTTAGTATTACAAACGATGAAAGCACTTTGCTAAAAAAAGCAAGCTGAGTTGAGAGTGATTTCTGAGAAGGTGACAAAAAACGCAGCCCCAAGCCTGGGCAGCAGAACAACAGCTGGACTGCTCCAAAAATTGCTGGGTCACCAGAATAACCCCAAAATGGGTGTCAGGACCCCCAGGGAGTGGTTACCTAGGTCAAAGATGTCGTCTGGCTCCCATCCTGGTCTTGTGTCCTGCAGAACAGGACAGAACAGAATCATAGAATCATTTAGATCAGAAAAGATCTTTAAGATCATCAAATCCTGACAAGCCTTTCAGGGAAGAAATTGTCCCCAATATCCAATCTAAACCTCCCCTGGCACAACTTAAGGCCATTTATTCTTGTTCTCTCACTTGTAACTTGGGAGAAGAGGCCAACACCCACCCTGCTACAACCTCCTTTCAGGTACTTGTAGAGAGCAATCCCCTCAGACTCCTTTTCAGAGGACACTCCCATCCTCTCCTTGTAAGCTTGTCATTAGGCATCCCATAGAATCATATTTTCAGGGTTGGAAAGGACCTTAAAAGATCATCCAGTCCCAACCCCCCTGCCATGGGCAGGGACACCTCCCACTAGATCAGGTTGCTCAGAGTCCCATCCTGCCTGGGCCTTAAAAACTTCCAGGGATGAGGCTTCCACCAGCTCTCTGGGCAACCTGTGCCAGTGTCTCAGCACTCTCATGGGGAAGAACTTCTTCCTGACTTCTAATCTAAATCTCCCCTCCTCTAGTTTGAATCCATTCCCCCATGTCCTATCACTCCCTGACATCCTAAAAAGTCCCTCCCCAGCTTTCCTGTTGCCCCCTTGAGATCCTGGAAGGCTCCAATAAGGTCTCCTTGAAGCTTTCTCCTCTCCAGACTGAATAACCCCAACTCTCTCAGTGTCTTCATAGGAGAGGTGCTCCAGCCCCCTGATCATCCTTTTTGAGACTGGAAGGAACTGAATGAATTGTTTGTTGTTTGAAAGCTTAAGCTTCAGTGGAAAATATATCCTGGATGTTTCTTAAAGAAAGCATCTCCTTGCCCAGTGGCTTGTGTTATTCCTGCCTTGTGACTGGGAGCTAGGGGAAGAGGTTGGGATGGGTCTTCTGGGGCCAAGAAACCACATCCTCACAGTAAGCACAAGGATTTGGCATGCAGCACTTACTGAAACTGCCAGAATAGAGACACCCTTGAGGGTTTTTATTCCAACTCCTTTCATAACTGATGCTATGAAATACAAGGGAGCTGGGGGTATTCTTCCCCTTTTCATCTAAGCACACATCAAGCAAAAAACCAGCTGTCTTCATCCTGCACTCCATGCCTGGAAAAGACAAATTCTTGACCCACAGCAGCAAGGTCCATCAGCAGGAGGAGTTACAGCAGTCTCTGGCTCACAGCTTCCCCCTGGTCAACACAGAATCTCACCTCCTGTTTCCAACACGTGGATGGAATCCCACTACAGCAATTGCAGCTTTTCATGCCTTTCACAATTAATTCATTCCATATTTGCAGAATAATAATTTAATAATAATTTACAGAATAATTTACAGAATAATTTGGGTTGGAAGGGACCTCTAAAGGTCATCTAGTCCAACCCCCCTGCAGGAAGCAGGGACACCCTCAACTAGATCAGGGTGCTCAGAGCCTCATCAAACCTCACCTTGAATATCTCCATGGATGAGGCCTCAATTAACTCCCCAGGCAACCTGTTTCATTTTTCCAATACCCTCATGGTAAAGAACCTTCTCCTAACATCCAATCTAAACCTACTCTAATTTAAAACCATTGCCCCTCATCCTATCACTGCAGGCCCTTGCAACCAATCCCTCTCTAGCCTTAATTAATCCCTCAGAGTATCTATTCCTTCCTTTTACCCTTTGGAGACACTGAGATAAAATACTCCATCAGGATTAACAGAAAAACCTCCAGACAGACCTCCAGACAACTGCTCAGGACAGAGGAGCTGCTGTTCCCCAGTTCTCTGGTGTAGTGCAGCAGTACAGAATGATCTTCTAAAGCTGGCCCTCTAAAACAGAGATTTCTGAGTGAATTTAGGTTTCATGATGTCCTGGTTTGGGCCTGGATAAAGGTAATTTTCTGTCTTGTACTTTTGCTTTCAGCTGAGTCTCTTGTAAGGAGCTGCACTTGCTGAAATGAACAGCAAGTTTCTCAGTCAGTGTCTGCTTCTGGGACTGATAACACTCCATGGTTATAGTTACAGCTGGAGAATGGGGTGCAGAACCAAGGACACTGCTCAGCTCTGAGGAACATTTTGCCCTCCAGAAGGAGTAAAGAGGTCCCACCTGAACCCCTCCTTTGGGGAGGACCAAGACAAGATAGATGCCAGAACTGACCAAACAGAGTATTCCATCCTATACATCTCATACTCAGTATAAATTGGAGGGATCACGAGGGTCAACACCTTTCTGCTCCCTTCCTGCCCCTTCCTGCTCTTCCTGCCCTTCCTTCACCAGTTCCCTGTGTGCTTCAGCATCCTGGGAGGATTCCTTCCCTTCCCTTCCCTCGCCTTCCCCTCCCAATTCCCCTCGTATAACCTTCCCTTCCCTCGCCTTTCCCTCTCAATTCCCCTCGCATAACCTTCCCTTCCCTTCCCTTCCCTTCCCTTCCCTTCCCTTCCCACCTGCTTCCTGCCTTCCACAGCCACACTCACATCCCCTATTCGGTATCCCCAGAAAACTTCTGTCAAAATGGCTCCACATCCTCCATGGATGGTTTTCCTCTGCAGCTTCAAGCCCCANGGTGGGCAGGCAAGGGTTGTTTTTTCTCAACCTCAACATTAGATGAGAATGACTCCAAAATACATTAAAGTGCACTCCTAAGGCATGACTCAAACAAATGCAGATGAACAGCTCCCAACTATCAAAAACTACTTCAACAAGGGGGTTTCCTTACTTGAGGCATTCACACACCTTCTAAAAAGTTGAATCCTTTCTGAGCATTTTAACTCAGTCACATGGACAAGCTCACCAGTACAGGAAGGTGCCAACAACCCCATGGTCCACATTCCTCCATGCTTCCCAGGATTCAGCTACTTCCCAAAGACACCTGTGTGGGATTATCAGGCTTCATGAGAACCTACTGTCCTGAAAAACACTTGTAGTGAGCTGGGCATTGCTTCCAGCCTCCTGGCAGATTGATGCTGATTATAATCTCCTTGCTTCCAATTAGTCTCCAATAAATTTGAATTTAACCCAATGAGTAACCCAACCTTCTTGTCTTGCACTTTCACAGGTTCACAATACCTATATCCTACACCAATACTGAAACTCAGTGATGATCCAAGAGCAGGACAGACATTTGTGTGGGTCTATGCTGTCAACATGTAGGAAAGAGGTTTCTGATGGGGTGTTTGACCACAGATCCTTCTCCATCATTCCCATGGCGTGATGCCATACACCTCCATCAAGCTCCAGCTTTAGCCCATCATGACAGGATGCAGCTCATTATTTTATGGAGAGTTTTCAGGCTCAGACTCTCACAGTTGACTCGTCCAGATGATGTCCAGATTTCCCCAGAAATCCTTAGCACTGAAAGAGCAGACCACGGAGGAGTGCAGGAACCCACATCTCAGCAACAACAAATGATGAACACTAAACAAGGCCCAATAGATGCACTATTTTATTTCACCTTTGACTCTCATAGAGCCAAAACAAGGGGATTCAAGTCCATAAATATTCCTGACTCAGCAAGCATGTGTAGAATAAAGAAGCTCAGACCTTAAACCTTGAAGGCAAGCACACAACAACATCAAATCCCCTTCACTGTTTCACTTTAAATAGACAGGAAGGAGGTGTTGACACTGAAATGATGTTTTGCAATTCAGGAAATCTGTGTTCAATTGCCAGGCTTGCATAAACTCTGTAATCCAGTATGATGTCTTTAGGAGAATTAAAGCCAAAGCAGTCATCTCACCTGTCTCCAAAGCATCCTAGTGCTGCAAAATGCACAGGAAAGACTCTTGGTTTAATGGGATATTATTCTCCTTCAGTATAGCCCAGCATGACACAGCCTTGCATCACTTTAATTCTTAACCTTCAAGTAGATTAAATCAAAACTAAAACAAAACACAAAACACAAAGGTAAAAAGATGCAACATTTATAATCAAGGTGGCAAGAAACTGGCATTGTGTTTGTCACTGGAACAGTTTGGGAGTTAGCCTAAATCAGTTCCTACCACTGATCAAGGCATTTCTGCAGCAGGCAGATAAAGCAGAGTTGCATCATGTGAATAAAAACTGTTTAGATACATACACGTAGCCAAGTGGCTTCTTATTTTGAGGCAAAACCAGAAAGGATTTGATGTTGCATTAAGTATTTTCTTCTCTGTCCTCTCCTTGGCCATCTGAGAGATCTGTTCAAGTGCCTTTGCATAAGACAGTCAGAGAAGCTCTTTCCAACCCGAAATAAATAAATAATGAAGCCACTCTTTGCTTTTAATATGATTTCTAAAGAAAACAAGCATAGCAGCTTCAAGACTGCCACAGTGAAAAAGAAGCAAAGGCAGAAGGTTTGATCATCCACTCAGGAGGTCACAAACCAGATTTCTCACATCTCTTGTTAAATCTGAAGTGCTCATACACAAATCCTAGTAACACACTGCAGCAAGCTGAATGGTTTCCCTTCCCCTCACACAGGAACCTGTGCAAGCCCCTCCCCTTGCACTCACATACACACTTTTGCTCTTTCTGTCACTTTTTAGTAGCAAAGAGATCAAAATGAAACTGTAAGCAATCCCGCTGCTCATTTTCAAGCCTTCCCCCCTCTGTGAGGGTCTTGCTGTCCTGCAGATCACCAATCTCTCTGTCCAACTACTCTGTAACATATTGAAGCATCAGTGTGAGGTCTCTGCAGCCTGACCAATAATGTGACCCATGGGCAAAGTCTCAGCATTGAGAGAGCATTCATTGAATGAAAATAGCCTCCCAGTTACCAACCATAAGAGGAACTGGGAGAAAGAGGACAGGAGAACTCAAGAGCTGCTTTCTTCTCCCTCAGGTTGTCCTTTATCATGTCTTCACAAGGCAAAGAAGGAACTGTTTCTATCAAAGACCCATCTTCTTAGCTTTCAAGGAAGAAATATTTTTAAATGAGAGTGAGGGAAACAGTGGGAATGTTTGCCCAGAGAGGTTAGAGATGCCCCATCCCAGGAAACACTCCAAGTCAGGTTAGCTGAGGGAGCAACCTGATCAATGCAGGGAGGTTTGGGCTAGATAACCTTTAAAGGTCCCTTCCAACCCAAACTATTCTATGATTCTTAGTTCTCTAGAGCAGCAAACCATTGCCCCCTCATGTGGCTGTTATCACCTGGATGTGGTGGTTGGGGACAGGGTTTAGGAGTGGGTCATCAGAAATAGGGTAGTAGGGTTAGGACGAGGTTGGACTCTATGATCTTGAAGGTCTTTTCCAGCCTGAGCAAATTCTATGATTCTGTGTCAAGATGGACCCAGAGGACCTTTCTGAGCTTTGTTGTTGGACAGGAATCTGGTGGAATTCCATCTCCTCCCTCCCACAGCACTGGTGAAACACTCGAGTGTCCTTTTCTGCTTTGCCCAGCCAATACCAAAATGTTGGGCAGACTTCCAGCAATGCAGTCTGGAAAGGAAATCTCATCCCCAGGCAAAGCTGTGATAGTGGACAGTAGGCATCCTCACACCCAAATGCAAAAGAGCTGATATAGGAGACAGAAAGTACTGCCCTATCAACTGAAAAAGGAGGAAAATAAGTTGCAATACTAAAAAAAAAAACAAAACACAAAAAAACCCCAAAACAAACCTAAAAAAATCAAACCAAAAAAACAAAACCAGAAAAAATAGCCTAAAAACCTCCCAATAAATAAAAACAAAAGCTGAGGTGAATAATTCATCTAGGCAATATGCAGTGCCCATACTCCACCTGAATTGTTTAAGTTGAAGGTTCATGGTTTAATCAGAACAACAGTTAAAAAGAAAAGCTGGGGTCAGAAGTAGAAGATTTATCTCGGGCAAAAACAAAATAGGTTTCTTGGTAAGGCATTTTCATTTAAAATAGAAAAAAATAGGCTGCAATTTGTCAACTGACCAGTAAGGGGAGTCGGTGCCTAGAGCTTTGAGTCAACCACCCAGATGGTGGAGGAAACTCAAATATATTTGAGTTTTGGGTGGAGGAAACTCAAATATATTCTGAGGCAATAACAACAGTGAAAACATTGATGAGTACCAGAAGATGCTAAAGGAAGATGGACAGAGAGCACCATGTCCAGAAAACCCACTAACCTGGAGAAGAGAGGGGTGGAGAGATACTGCTAGTGTAGAAATAAGAAGTCAGGGGTTTGCTTGGAAATGGGTTTTTCTCTCCCTGCAGGACTTGATGGAGAACATGTGATGGAGAGCACGTGGAAGAAGAAAGGTAAAGAGCAAAGTAAATCCTGTCAAGATGGAGCTTATGATCAGAAAATAAGGGTTAAATTTTAATGTACTGCTGAGCACAATGTTCTGATGGAAGCACATTTCCTAGAAAAGCCTTGGGCCAACTCCTCTGCTGGCCTTGGGGAGACACGTGGGAGGGTACCAGATGCCTGGGACAAGAATTCGGAAGACAAGAGCTAATCAGACTCCTTATCACTGTGCTCTGGCAGTAGAAACAAATAGAGAAAAAGCATAAATAAAGGTTTATTAAAAAAAAAAACAAAACAAACAACAACCAAACCTCAAAACCTCTTGCAGGGAGTGGGATTTAATAACATTATACAGTATCTAAAGAAAAACGCCAGCAGTAGGAACTCATTAAGTACTGTATGGGGAACAGCAGCAAAATCACTGCTGAATCTATAGCCATGCTGGGCTCCTCAACAGAAAAAGGGCTGCCACCAGCTATGGGGCCATGGGGAGGAGCACTCAAACACTTAATGTTCCTCCTTCCCCTTAATCTCATTAACCTCGTATTTACTCTGTTGTTGGTGATCACTCAGGATGTTAATAGGCAGACTTTTTGCATACTATTTACTGAACGTTGCAAATCTGCTTAGCTCTGTAGACACAGTGGGGCTGGAACATGCCAATTCTCCCCATGCTAAAGAAAACAGTGGCAGAAGAAAAAAAAAATTAAAAAAAAAAGCACCTTTAAAGGCTTGTTTCAAAGGTTGTGATTTTTTGCGTGAGAATTAAGGGCAAGATAACTAATTGATTCTGAAAAGTATATAATACCTTTCTTTTTTTCTAAGTCTAGAACACTTTCTAAAGGATTCTCTGCAGGAGGAACTGAGACCAAACCAAAAATAGCCAAGAAATTACTTATTTCCTAGTATTAAGCTCAAGTAACATGAAACAGCTATTCTAGACACGATACAAATTACTGTTAATGGTATTCCAGGTGGGAAAAGCAGATGTAGTTTAAGAAAACCATTTCTGCTGATTAAAAACTCTATAGGTTTTACAAATACAGTCCGTTATGCCTTGAAAAATTAAATGTTCATTGACCATCTGTTCCTAGCAGAGAGCACCCATTAACACTTGCCAGAGAGCCCAACTAAAAGTCAACACACCGCCAGTGGGGACCATCCTGGAGCTTAATGAACCAGCCAAGTCAGGCAAAATCAGCTGTCAGGGGAGGAATTTGCATGAAGATCACCCAATGTTAAGCAGTTAAAACAAAGAAACCACCACAAGAACAGAAGATGCCATCCAGAGGTGAACATCTGCAAGCACTGAGCCCACGACACTCCCCCACATCTACTCCAAGGGTTGAGTCTACAAGATGTAGTATCATCTCTGAGTTAAAGGGATGTGGAGAAAACCAACCAAAATAAAATAAAGAACCTGAAAGAGGAAAGATTAGAAAAAGAAAGAAAAGAGGAAAAAAAAATACATAAAAATCTCACCCACAACTTTATTCCCTTGTGTGTGGAGCCACTTGTTTGGCAATAAGCAGCAATAGCCCAGGGGACTCAAGGGCTGTCTCAGCAGAATGGTCTCTGTTCAGGGAAAAGAAAAAAAAAAAAGAAAATCAGAAAGGAAAAGTCCATGCAGGTTTTCATCTACCCTTTTTCCCCCAGCCTGAAGTGAAGCATTCCCAAGCCTGAGGTTTTACCCATATCTTCAGATTCAGCTGCCTTTGGGATTTTTCACACCCTGTGAATCTGTTAAACAAAAATATGTATATTAGGCAAGCCTCACATTTGGCCTACACAATATCTCTTGACAATGTAACACATGCATTTCTAAAAAAAAAAACCTCCACTGCTTCCCTTTAATTTCAGGGTGCAAACATTAGAGGACGACCAGTGAAAGAGAGCAAGTAATTTTCATTTTCTGCAGGTTGTGATTTGACACGATTGCCATTTCCCCTTTTTTAGCAATCTCATGTTTTATATTCCATCTTAGCAAGTTAAGCTTTTAAGGTAAAATACAGTGCCAAGTGCTGGCTTCTGAAAATAGGGTAAATAAGTGAGACCTTTACATTTTAAGATGTTGCTCAGCAACACCTTGTCATGCTACAACTCACAACACTTCTTCCTTGTTATTTTTCTGGCCAAAGGTCAGAATTCATCTTCCCAAGAGAAAAACCTTCCTATAGACAATAATGAAACTTTCACATCCAACTATCTCAGGAACAATCCTCATCTCCATCCTGGAGACCTTCCAAACATCAAGACACACTGCAGTTACTCAAGGAGACAGCCTTCAGTCTTTGCAATCACTGTACAGTGACAGAAAAAGTGTCTGCAGTGCCACCAAGGAGGTGGAGGATGACTTGAACAATTCTCAGGCCTCCTGGAACACATCTAAGTAAGCACCAGGATAAAGCATCACTGCCTACAGGTTCACATCTCCACATTGGTAACCAAAGTCTCTGCATACACATTCAGCACTTTTGGAAAGGATTTTTTTTTTTTTTCTGGATTTCTATTAGAAAAATATAAAAGCAGAGGTAGCTCCTGGATGTACAGCTATAATATGCACCAACCTGCACCCGCACCAGGATTTTCTATGAGTCTTAATCATAGAAAAAGCACTTAATTCTTATGCAGAAAAATCACAACCTTTGAAACAAGCCCTTTCTATTGATTCTCTGATTTTCTCCTTCTCTGATGAACACCATATCTCAGCACACTCAGAGGACCCAGTCAAGTGCAAGCATCAGAGGATCCCTCCAGCTCTGCCACCATCTACCTGGGAAAGTCTCTCCTTGACCACCTGTATTGTTTTCCATGTGCTACCCATTTCCTATAATGCAAAAAAAGAGCAAAACTGAGCAAGTTTTAGAGGGTAATGCTGGCAGCTATGGTGAACTATTTTCATCTGATTGATTACTCATTCCACTTGTAAAAAAAAAACCCTAATATTTGTGTGATTTAGTAGAAGTTAAGATGTGGAAAAAACATTACAAAGTCTTGTCTCTAGTAATTTCACATGGAGCAAACAAGCTTCAGATGAAACCAGCATTATTTGTCCAGCAGACAGAATCCAGCACTGGTATCTCAGGATTTCTGTGGGTCCTGAGAGTTTCTATCACCCAACAGTGTTTTGAAACAGCCTCTGCAAACAAAATCAATAAACCTTTCAGTTCTTCAGACCGAGCTAAGCCACATGCCACACATGCCAAGCAGAGATTCAGGTCCTTAAGCACAGAAACCTTGTGGCCCAGTTTTACAGAAACACCAATGTTATGCCCATCTCTCAGAGCACCCAACACCAGTGTGTGATGTACATGCAGCCCTAGGAGGAAAAAAAAACCCAATACTGAAATTCTAAACAAGCACGGAGTCGCCCATGCAACTTCTTGCTGACCTAACTTCTCCTCATCTCATCCTCCCACCCTTTTCATCCCACAGATCTCTCTGTTTTCTTCTTCCAGCTTTATCTTCTCAGGCAGCAGAGTCTCTCAGCGTGCTGGATACCATAAAAGAAAGGAAGAGGGACAGGAGGTTTGGTTGGGACCCACAGGAAGTCTGTTATAGGGTGAAATTAATGACAGTTCTGCCTACCTGCAGGGGGTTTTGTGTCTTTTTTTTTTTTTTTTAAACCATCTTACATACAACTCACATGATGTCAGTACAGGAATATCACTCTAAAGATCTGGAACTTAAGAGGCGGGTTTTCCTCGTTTCTATGGTTATAAGCAATTTTAATGACCAACCTAAATAAAAAAGCTGGAAGAGAGAGAAAGTAGGAAGGAGGGAGGTAGGCGTTTAATTTTGATTGACAAGACAGAGCATAACTAGTTAGGATCTGTCAAATGCCTGCCGAGGATCACAAATCCTCAGCACATTTTATGGCAGGCAGAATTAGTCTAAATGCACAGCTTTACAAAAATGCTTCTTACCCAGTGGGATCAGAGTTCAGCATTTTGGCATTTTGGTTTCCCCACAGAAAGCAGCTGATATCACATCTACCAAAAGAGCCAAGGGAGGAAGGGAGGGACAGAAAAAAGGAAAAAAAAAATATATGTAGTTTTTAATATTTGTGAGATTTTCAAATTTTAACAGGCTGCAGTCTCTTTTGTCCCTAGCCAATATATATTCATCATATATTTATGGATACACACACACATCTACATATATATATATATATAAATATAAATATAAATATATATATAAAAGAACAGCATTCCCAAGATTTTTAACTACAACAAGAATAATTTGAAAGTATTATCAACACCATCACTTTGGAATCAGATCTGCATCACATTATATGCTGTATAAATACCAAGTAAGGAGATGATTCCTGCATTAAAGACCTTAAAATGAGAGAATGAATGCAGAAAGGGTTGAACATAGATTGGAAGGAAAACATCAGGAAAAGTAGTGACAATCTGGAGAGACAGGAAGATGGGCATGACAGTCAGCTGTGAAAATCCCTGAAGATATCACATTAAAAAAAAAAACCACAACAAAACAGGGTGTAGAGAAAATTAAAAGCATCCCTACAAATGTTCAGGGGTGATGTCATCAAGAGGGAAGAAGAACGGAGCAACAGAGATGGAGAATTTGAAGTTGAGGAAGAGAAATTCAGGGCCTTGGAGAGAAGAGTCAACACCTCCATGAGGAATAAAGCTGCAGCAGAAGGGCTCTGGAAGGTGTCACCAGCATTTTGGTTTCAATGCCACAGAGATGCAAGAATGCAACAAGGGACAGAGACAAAGAAGATTCAAGACGTGCCGGAATCAAACTAGGAAGATGATTTTTTTTATACTTGCTCAGTAGCTCTTCACAGGGTGTCACGGTTTGACACTGGCCCGGCAATTAAACCGAAAAACAGATTTTTATATTAATCTCCCTCTCCTCCCTGATAAGGAAAGGAGAGAGAATAAGGGAAAGAGACTTATGGGTTGGAAACTAAACTACACAACTTTAATGAAACAGGAATGACAAATAGGAAAAATTACTAAATATATACAAATATACAAATATACAGGAAAAGATTGATCCCACGTTCCTCCCCCCTTTCCCCCAATAACTCTCACGTCACCACTGAGGCTGCAGGGCAGCCCTGGGAAAGTCCAGGCTAGACCCTGGGGTCAGGAGCAGTCGGGAGCTGGAGGCAGGAACACACAGATTCAGGCTGGCACGGATCAGGACCACAGGCAGAGGAACGGACGGAATCCTCCCAGGATGCCGAAGCACACAGGGAAACCCGGTGAAGGAAGGCAGGACGAGAAGCAGGAAGGGAAAGAAAGGGAAAAGGAAAAGGTGTCGACCCTCGTGATCCCTCAAATTTATACTGAGTATGAGGTGTATGGGATGGAATACTCTGTTTGGTCAGTTCTGGCATCTATCTTGTCTCGGGCCTCCCAAAGGAGGGGTTCAGGTGGGACCTCTTTACTCCTTCTGCAGGGTAAAATGTTTTCCTCAGAAGCAACAGTGTCCTTGGGTCTGCATACCAACTTCTAGCAGTAACTATAAACATCCAGTGTTATCAGTCCTAGAAGCAGACACTGTCTGAGAAACTTCTGTTAATTTCAGCAAGTGCAGCTACTTACAAGAAACTTAGCTGAAAGCAAAAGTACAAACCAGAAAATCACCTTATCCTGGCTCAAACCAGGACACAGGGCTAAATACTCATGACAGCACTTTCTAGACCACCACTTCCTGAGTTCCTATGTACTTTTAATGTTTTAGAGTGTTCTGCTGTTTTACCAAATCTGTTTGACTTTTAAGGAGGGTAAAACTACAAGAGAGGACAGGGTGATGAAGGAGGGAAGTCAGCAGCTCCTGAGATGCCTGCCAACAGGATCTGCACTTAAACCAAGCAGTTCTGGCACAGAACACCCTCAAAATTTGATATTTAAAAGTCTTCTGGTGTTGGAATGAATAATTAAAGCAAAAGGACACAAGTGAAGTAAGAGCTGATCAACACAAACTTCTATCAAAGTCAGGAGAACATCTTCCCACAAGGTCTCAGTCACCTGGTTCTTCCATGCTACGTTGAAAGAAAGAGAATTTACCTACCAACTACTTCTGTTTCCACTGAATATCATCCCTCTCCAGCCTCTAACCCTTTCCAGACTCCAAGAGGTTCAGATTTGTACAACTCTCAGAGAGTCAAACAAAAATAATCCTAAATAAAACCCAAACCTCACAAGAAGTTGTCTCATTTGCTGGCAGTTTCCAATCCTAGAGCAAGGCATTTCTTGTGATACAAACCTGCCCTTCCCCAACAATTCCAGAGGCTCTGGAATAATACTAAAAACACAAGTTTCCTGAACCTACCTATTTCCTGAAGAACCACAGCACTCTCTCTTCAAGAACTGGAATAAATGGAAGGACTCAAGGTGACTTCCCAACTGATCACCTCACCGGGGCAAGTCTACAGACCTCTGGCTCTTCAAACTCTCATTTTACAAGTAATTAAACAAAAACTGTGTGAAGTTTATTCATTCAGCAGCTGCACCCAAAACAAGTACTCACACATTAGGTTACCTCTTACTGCCAGTCTCTAAAAGTCATTCTACCAAACTTGGACACAGATTCCTCAATTTCAACCCAAAATTTCAACTCATCTCTTAAGAGAGATCTCTTAAATCAACCAAGATTTCTTAAAATCTAGCATCAGTGTGATGTACAATGAAGAAAATCAAGTTCCTGTGCATGTTCTCCTACCATTTTCCTGGCAATGTTGGCTTCACTCATCCCACCACACCCATGATGACTTAATGGGGTGTAAATGTCCAACAGAGACCTCAGCTCAGATTATTTAAGTCCCTGAGAAATCATACATCAGAGAAGAAAGTATTGCAGTTGCAGTCTTCCAGCCTTTCCATCCAATGGTTGAGGATGCTTTAATGATTCACAAGACAAAAAATTTGGTCAAGTCTGTCCAGGAAACATCTGTTGAATCAAACCCATCACCAGCACACAGGAATTGCTCTCTAATTGTGGTTATGATCTTGTAATGGGAGATGTGTGTAAGAGGAGGGATATCACCTGAACTATTGTCAGGGTTTAACACTGGCCCGGCAATTAAACCAAAAAACAGATTTTATTATTAATCCCCCTCTCCTCCCTGATAAGGAAAGGAGAGAGAATAAGGGAAAGAGACTTATGGGTTGGAAACTAAACTACACAACTTTAATGAAACAGGAATGATGAATAAGAAAAATGACTAAATATATACAAATATACAGGAAAAGATTGATCCCACGTTCCTCCCCCCTTTCCCCAAATAACTCTCACGTCACCACGGAGACTGCAGGGCAGCCCTGGGAAAGTCCAGGCTGGACTCCTGGGGTCAGCAGCAGTGGGGAGCTGGAGGCAGGAACACACAGATTCAGGCTGGCATGGATCAGGAGCACAGGCAGAGGAATGGATGGAAACCTCCCAGGATGCTGAAGCACACAGGGAAACGGTGAAGGAAGGCAGGAAGGAGGGAAGAAGAGGAAAGGTGCAGAAAGAGGTGCTTGACCTCTTGCTGAGTATGAGGTGTATGGGATGGAATACTCTGTTTGGTCAGTTCTGGCATCTATCTTGTCTCGGGCCTCCCCAGAGGAGGGGTTCAGGTGGGACCTCTTTACTCCTGCAGGGTAAAATGTTCCTCAGAGCTGAACAGTGTCCTTGAGTCTGCATACCATTCTCTAGCAGTAACTATAAACATCCAGTGTTATCAGTCCTAGAAGCAGACACTGTCTGAGAAACTTCTGTTAATTTCAGCAAGTGCAGCTACTTACAAGAGACTTAGCTGAAAGCAAAAGTACAAGACAGAAAATCACCTTTATCCTGGCCCAAACCAGGACAACTATTGACAGTGTTCAAGTCATCAATGATACCTTCAATGCATCATTAGATGAGGCAAAGAGACACAGCAAGTAAAATATGGTTCAAAACAAGGATCAAGGATGAAACAGGAATAAAAGGCAAGAGAGGGTAAAAAAACCCAATGTCTGTCAGTGAAAAAGGCATTGCCAAGAGATTAAAGCTGCCACCTGCTTTTCAATCCTCAAATACTAAATAGAAAAACTTCTGGTCAGTGGTCCCATGGCATGTAATAGGTTCTCTTAATCTCTGTCAGTGCTTTCTGTCCTTACTGACACAGGATAACTTCTGTACCTACTTGAAAACCCTCACAGCATCTCAACAAGAACTGTGGAATTGCAGTGAGTTTGGTGGCAGAAAGGAGATATGGTTCCTCTGCCTTGTACTGATGGACAAAGGACCAGACTGGACAGTGACAAATCAAGTGCCATGAAACCACTGCTTTAATTCTCATTTACTGCTGTTTCTTTCCCAGTAGCACAATCAGGAAAGCAGGAAAATAAAATAACTTAACAAATGGATTCATATTTTAACCAGATTCTTATTACAAGGTTTCAAGCAGCCAAGTAGCCAATCACCAACTTGAAGATAAAAGTCAGAGCAGCACTGAGTCAACTGGCACAAGCTCATTTATTACCAAATAACACCTCTAATCTCCTCAAACCAACTGTGTAGCCATCAGAACCACCTCTTCCCCTTGGCAGTGCCCAGGATTTATGAAACACAGCAGATTCATTCCTCCTGCAACCCTGGAAATTCAAGTTACAGAGGTGATGTTAACTTTTTGTTGTGCCGATGCTAATCTACCACCTTTTTAAAGGTGCACACATTTCACCCTCTAGGCTTCCAGCACCAAATCACCAGCTTTTGATAAGCTTCAGAACAAAGGAGACAAACGTGCCCTCTGGGTGAAATCTCTGGCTGCAATCTTTATTCCAAACACACCACGCCGGAGCTACGCGTTCATTGCCAAAAATCGCCTTGAGGCCCGCTCTTAAGATGGCAATTTGCATCTCAACGTTTTGCTGCAAAGCTTACCCAATGTCCCTGCCATTATTTTAATACTCAACTGTGGGCGGCCCCCTGAGCAGCTCCCAGAAGTGAACACTAAAAATACTTTTGCCTTTCCCCACCGGCTCCGCAGAGAACGTCGGTTCGGATGCAAAACCGGCAGTGAGGGCACCCGGCCACCTCTGGAGGAGGATGAGCAGGCTGAAAAAAAAAAAAAAAACCAAACAAAAAAAAGATGCTAAGAAGCAGAAAAGGACCACTGCATGGCTGAAGGAAAGGATGCACAGCAGCAGCTGGAGGAGGAAGACTGCAAAAAGAGCCGATTTTGGAGTCAAGGAAACCGGGAGAGGTTTATCCGAGCGCGAGACATACTTGGGAAAACACATTAAGAAGTAATAAAACAGGCGAGGGAGGCATCGC
The DNA here is from genome assembly GCA_038090715.1 of Florisuga fusca. NCBI lineage: Eukaryota > Metazoa > Chordata > Aves > Apodiformes > Trochilidae > Florisuga > Florisuga fusca. The sequence goes on from JAAWXA010000011.1 coordinate 24,184,138, forward strand.
CCAGGACATGAATTTAAGATGATGCTGAGCAGAGGAAGGGGAAGAAACCTCATGCACAGAACAGGAGCAAGGCTGGGTGAATGTGAGCACAGCCTGATTCATGCCACAGAAGGGAGATCCCAGTCCCATCGGCAGCGCCGTGTTGATGAAAACGCATCAAAAAACCCCCACAGACTGCAGGTTTTTTTCTGTGCTCTCTTCTCTCTCGCCCAGCCAAACCCCAGTCTCAGAGGTTATAATTATTTTTGGCAAGGTGTAAACAGGTCTGGGAAATGAAACTGAAAGCCAGAGTTATTTATGAGATGCAACGTAGGGAGCCAGCGTTGGAGCCCAGCTATCGAATCAGCAAGCGCAAGGTCACCCTTCTCTGCTTAGGAGAGGAACTTTAGAAAGTGGTGGGTGTGCAGCCCAGCAGAGGAGATAATCAGCCTCTGTCTGTCCAGGAAGGTAAATAATGGAAATGGAGCACAATGAACCACCAGAAATCACTGCTTCAGTCAATGACAAGGACTTTATTGTGGGGCTTTTAGGCTTTGACGTGGTGTCCGTCAAGTTGGCATCCGTTGAGATGACATCCATCAAGCTGATGTCCATTGGGATGTTGTCCACCCGTGCTCTCAAAGGATCATGACAACTATCTGAGGCTCTGGACAACGTGAGATGAAAAAGGTCATCAGATTGGTAGACCTCACTCCACCAAAGCTGCTGCAGAGGGAGGCAGGTAAGGAGATCCACCTGCAACTAAGAGACTGGTGAAGACCATTCACTGCCTTACCCTGAAGGCCATTACCTGCTTCCAAGGAATGGGATTACTGCCCCCACCCAAGAAGAATCACATATTTTGAAAGCCCTTGGCTTGCAAAAAGCAAACTTCACATTCTTGTTCTTCTTTCTGCCAGCAGAGAAAAAGCAACAAAAGCTCAACCCTTCTTTCAAGGGAATGTTGCACCTCAATAGGGCTGAAGAAGCCAGCAGCACCTCAAGCCCACAAAATAACCACTCCTTCTGTCCACTCTTTGTAGAGTCTGTGTTGAGATGTCTCACAAACCCAAGTATGGGATTCTAATAAATTCTAATTAACTAAAAAAGGATGACAAACAAGGAAAGGAACTGGACAAAGAGAGCAGAGCAAGCCTGTAGACCTGTGAGCCCACGAGATATCTCTGTATACAGAAGGAAACAAAGATACATCCAAACAATGTGAAAATACAAACAAGCAGACCTTGGTTTCCATGCACAAAGAGGAGGCTCTTTATACCTAAATGAGGTCTAGAAATAGGAGACAACCAAAGCCCAAACCAACCACAGAACTGAATTTTCCTCTACTGCCCCATAGTTCAGAGCAAAGGAGAAGAAACCCATTTATTTGAAGCTCTAAGGATGATTATCAGGAAAATACCTGTAGTGAGACTGTCAATCTGCTTTTTCAAATGCAGAGGTGAGTGAGACACAGCATCTCATTTTACTGTGACACTGCAGCACTGGTTATACCATTGGCTAAGATGCATCACCAAGGGGCCAGTTTTGGCACTTGGCTAGCAGAGCAACCCCTTACGTTTTCAGAAGAACAACCTGTACCTCTGAAACTTCCCTACAGTACACAATCAATAATTCAGAGGGATACAGAAAACATGCAGTTTTCTCTAAATCAGAGGCATGAAAAAGCTTAGGACAGCATTTCTGGGGCTTCAACCCCCACATTTTACCACCTACCTCCACCTTTGGCCAACTGCAGTTAATGGAAGCTGAAGGTCCTGGACACTGAGAAATCAAACTAAGGTGCAGTGGCCTCAGGGCAACTTCAAGCACCACCATTTTTTTTTTATTTTTTTTTTTCCCTTGACCTCATTATTAAAGTAGTGTTAGTAAAATTACTTTGTTTTTCACCACAACTACAAATATGAAGGGCTTTACAACCCACACAAGATGGTGTGGAAGAGGATGGGGAGCACCAGCAGGCTGGGCATTCCTTCCTGATCATAGCTGTGCTTATTCACCATGGCCTGATCCTGCCTGGACCAATCCCACAGTTGTGCTCATGTTGGCTTCAGCAGAATAAAGACATAAATTTCAAATCCTTTCAAAAAGAAAAAGCACAAAAAAAGAAAGAGAAAAAAAAATCATAAAAGGAAAAAAAAAAATCACATGCCCTATTGTTATTATATACATTAATTTTATGTATATGAGCTTTTGCACTATACTATGGAAATGAATTGCTATTAAATAATATGTGAATGCTTCTAAGTTTAACTTCTCATATTTTTCACTGAGCATCAGCTCATGGTCAGTGCTTGCAGCAGAATATTTGATGGGGCTGACATTAGGGTCTCTCTGCCAAGCACTCAGGTAAGAGAGGGGCTGGGGATGTATCAGGCAGATAAACAGGAGACATCAAAACACTTGGGAGAGATAAATCACAGCTCAAACTATTTAACAGTATGTTTAAACTTCTACAAATTAGGTATTTTAGAAATTAGGAAAGGTTCTCCTGAGAGTCTAGAAAGCTAACAGTGTCACAAGGGATCTTAAATCAATTGTTTTGTGTGTGGGGAAAAAAAAATAAAAATCAAGAGCTGTATTTAGGTCTTGCTTCACATTGCAAGAAGGAAAAGCACAAGATCTGCAGCTCCCAAGAGAAGGCTGAAACTACATGGAAAATGGTAAAGAAACAACTTGTGTAAAGTACACCTGGGTGCAAAGCACCTACTGCCATACAGCCACCTGACTTTTTCAAGTTGTTGTTTTTTTTTTATTAGGAGGGAACAGAAAATACAGTTCATTGGAGTTAAATTCAAGTCGTTCTAACTATTACCATTTAAAGAAAAAAAAAAAGTTTGCTTTCCAGTAAGTAAAGATTTCCTGGATAAAAGAAGGGATAAAGAGAGACCCACAACCACTGTGGGACACTGTGGGTGTCTGTGCACAACCTGCACTGTCAGCAAATGATCTGCATCATCCCCCACCAAAAAAAAAAAACAAACCAAACCTAAAACAAGCCCACATGTTGGAAGAGGGATGCTCTGCCAGAAGCAATGGCAAAATCACACAAACACAAGGGATTGCCATCTGCAGCTCCTGTTTCCAGGCAGGTGAAAAGCAATAAATAGCAAATGAAGAAAATCTGTCAGGTACAGTGTGATATCAAACAAGGTGTTACCCCTGCACAGTTCCTGCCTCCCCAACCTTCCCATCACCAGATTCATGGCAGCATTTTATTTTTTTTTTCCTCCCCTCCCCAAAATTAGAGGAATTCTGAGCAGAAGGAACATCTCCAGGCTGGGACATGGGCTGCTGCAAAGCATTTCCTACTAATTTAAGCTCAAACAGAATTGCAATTAGCTACAGTTCATTGCAACCACTGATGTTCATTGCCTCTGATGAAAAGCCCCCCTTTCAGCAACATACACGTTTTCTAAACAAAATTTTTACATTAAACATTTCAATATTGGTTATGTAGCCAAGACCTACATCTGAGAAGAAAATTCTGATGAGAAGCAGACATTTTTTTTTTTTTGTTTAAAAATCCCTTCTCTTTTGCAAACACTGAATTTCTCATGCAGTTCATTTTGTCTAGACTGGAAGTCACTGTTGCAGAGCTGGCAAACGCCTTACCCAAATCTTCCCCAAACAGCCTGGGAGGATTTCCCTCCCCCAAGACACCCCAATTCTGGGCTTGCAGTCAACTGCATCAAAATAAGTGTGGCCAGGAGATCCAGAGAGGTGATTCTGCCACTTTGCTCTGGTAAGACCTCACCTGGAGCACTGCATCCAGCTCTGGAGCCCTCAACACAGGAAGGACATGGAGCTGATGGAGAAGGGCCAGAGGAGGGCTGAGAAAATGATCAGGGGGCTGGAACACATCTCCTAAGAAACCAGGATGAGGGAGCTGGGGTTGTTCAGCCTGGAGAAGAGAAGGTTCCAGAGAGACCTAACAGTGACCTTCCAGAATCTGAAGGGGGAATACAGGAAGGATGGAGAGGGACTGTTTCATAGAATCATAGAATTGTCTGGGTTGGAAGGGACCTCAGAGATCATCAAGTCCAACCCTTGACCCACTACTGCTGCGGTTGCTAGACCATGGCACTGAGTGCCACATCCAGTCTCTTTTTAAATATCTCCAGGGACAGAGAATCCACCACTTCCCTGGGCAGCCCATTCCAAAGCCTGATCACCCTCTCCATAAAGAAATTTTCTAATATCCAACCTAAACCTCCCCTGGCACAACTTGAGACCGTGTCCTCGTCTTGTTGAAGGTCATCTGGGAAAAGAGACCAACCCCCCCCTGGCTCCAACCTCCTTTCAGGTAGCTGTAGAGAGTGATGAGGTCTCCCCTGAGCCTCCTCTTCTCCAGGCTGAACAGCCCCAGCTCCCTCAGCCTCTCCTCATAGGATCTGTGCTCGAGTCCCTTCACCAGTTTGCAAGGGTCTGTGGTGATAGGATGAGGGGAAATGGTTTTATATTAAAGTAGATTTAGATTGGGTGTTGGGAAAAAGTTCTTTACCATGAGGGCAGTGGAAAAATGGCAGAGGTTGCCCAGGGAGGTGGTTGAGGCCTCATCCCTGGAGATATTCAAGGTGAGGCTTGAGGAGGCTCTGAGCACCCTGACCTAGTTTGAGGGTGTCCTTCCTGCAGGTTGGACTTGATGACCTTTGGAGGTCCAACCCAAATTATTCCACGGTTCTACATGATTCTTTGATTCTAAAGTTGGAGCATGTGAGCTGCACAGTGAGCTCTGCTGCATGTGGACTCTGCTGTAGTGATGGCCATGAGGCATCACATGCTGGGAAAGAAATAAGGTAATTTCACAGGGGAAAAGGAAAAATTAAGAAAGGCAGAATTCATGGCTCTATGTGCCTCCACCACTGAGCTCCTGAGCTATCTGCTCACATGAGATTTTTCACAAAGCAGCCATTATTAGGAAGTTTTGGGAGTTCCCTCACCTCATATTTGAGTCCCTGGCATGTCACAGAGCAAAGAAATGGGTTAATCCAAAAATGTGGGTCACAACACCTCCAAATCTGCATCTTTTTCATAAGGAGAAAAATGAAGGAGGCACCTCCCTCCTCCATGTAGATGCAGCACAAGTTTTATTATAAACTGAAAAAAAAAATCCAGCAAGTTTGAGCAGTGAAAGTGAGCAAAGTCCCCCATGGAAGAAGAAAATTGTGGCTTTTTTTTTTTTAACAGAAATAAGGGCTACGACCACCTACAACACAGCAGGGTTGGAATAAAATCCTAGAGCCTGGCTGTCTCCTGCACTCCTTTCCTCCATGCACCAGATGATGGAGGAATCCTGCATGGGGGGAAAAAACCACATGGTCAAGTTATTCAAGTCTACAATCCCAATAAATGTATGCAGCAGGGGAAGGAGGTAAATAAAGTCCCAAATAATCTCAAAATAATCACATTTTTGCAACTTTTGGCTTTACAGCAGGGGTAATAGCTGAACAAGAACAAAAAAAAAAAGCTACACAATGAAGAGCCTAGACCATTACACAGGTATTTTCTGCTTTTATTTAGGGAAGAGATGACAGAGATAGTAAAGAAATTGCAGCTGAGCCCAACCTGAGCCTTTAGTTAAGAAAAAAAACAAACAACTACTGTTGTAGTCAAACTCAACCTCATTCAAGAAGCTGGAAAATCTTTTGCAGATTTTGCTTGCAGCTTCCCAACAGATGAGTAGCTAATGCACCCAAACTGCAGCAAAGAACCCAAACCCAACCCTCTGAAAAACCTTTTTTTTTTTTTTTAAACCATTTTTTTAAATATATGTGAAAATAACATCTGATGACCAATGCAATCTTTGCTTTCTAGTGGTGCTGCAAGGGAAACAGACAGAGGGGGGGAGCCAAAAAAAAAAAAAAAATCATGCTGCCCCTTTTTTTATATTGAAATGCTATTTTTTCCATCATTAGAAACACTGAAAAGCAGAGATGTGCCCATGCACTGCAACAAAGAGATGGCACCTGCCTACTGAATTTCCTGACTAGTGACACTAGGAAGAAACAGAGTTTTAAATAGAAACCTCCCTGTAAGTGTTAAATCAGATGAATTTAACTCTTTTGCATTATTTTAATCTTGCATACCAGCATTTGCAAGGCAGGCATTAAAAAAAAGATGAAAAAGAATAAAAGAGTATGATTCTTATCTTGACCACATTCCTCCAGAAACACACAGCATTATTAAAAACCACAAATAACCTTCCTGACAGCAAAAGGACACACACTCCTTCAGAGAAAGGTGATGGCAGGAATTTTAGATGTTGCTTTTTGGGCACTAAATATCAAGAGACAGGCACGAGCTTCCCTTCATCCTTGCAATTTTTAACACCACTGCAATGCCAACAGAATCTTGTGGCCAGGTTTTACTGGCACGTGTCAAAAAGTATGTAGGGTTGTTGTTTTTTTTTTTTTTTGTAGGGTTGGTCATGCTGCTGGAGGACAAGTTTTGTGCTTCCTCCTGCAAGCAGTGAAGTGAGGCTTCATTTTGTGAGTTAAGCTCATGTTTAAATATCTGGATGAAATTTAGAATCAAAGGCAGCCACTCTCCTGGGGAGGACTTGGTTCTCTACTCACTTATCCATCAGGTTTCCTGGGAATCAGACCTGGATACACAAGTCCTTTCCACTGGGAGCAGCCTCTGTGCTGATGATGGCAGCTCCAAGCCAGGAGCAAAGAGTGACAGAAGCTCTCAGGTGTCACAGATTTCCCTGGCAGCACCAGAAGCCCCCAGAACGTCCATAAAAATCCAACTGCAAGCCAAGTACCCACCCTGCTGCTCAAGCCAACTGAAGTTTAGGAATGCTGATAACAAAGATGGGAAAAGTTGATTAGATTTTTTTTTTTTAAGAGTTATTTCCATTTTCATAGAGCTGAGAGAGATTATGGTAGAGGCAGGGAAAAGTATTATTTTTATCTTGATATTATTTACCCTTTCACACTTGCTATTTAAATATTCCTGAATCCCCAGAAGAACCAGCAGTTCAAAATACCACTTGATATATATTTACAAGCAAGGGGAAGCACAGACACATTCATTTTCAGCTTTCCTACTTTTATTTTTTAATTTTTTTAATTAGATTTTAAGACCTGTAACACTGATGTGCAAATTTATCAAGACACAGAAGTATTATTTCTCCTCCACTCTCAGCAGAACATCTCCAGCCCCAGAACAGGCATCTAACTGGCAAAGAGACCCTGTCAGACCAGTAAGGTGCATGGTAAGGGGAAAATTATAAGAGGCTTAAAATAAGTGAAAAAATAGTAATAAAAAAAAAAAATTCTGAGAAAAGAAATAAGGTTTCTTGAATGAGACAGGAATAAAAGATTGTAATGTTAAAATCTCTGTTCTGCCCATCTCTGCAGCCAAGCTCAGCTACAGGACCTGCAGTCACTGCACAAAAGACAACCTTAGATGCCAGTTAAACCACAGTGGGACAGTGAAATTATGAAATTTCTCTCAACCAAACTCAATTGCCAACACTCCTCTAGGAAGGAGACACTGTATCTGAAAGCTCACTCTTGTTTTGGATACCATGGCAGGAAGCACCAAGTTCTGACCCAGGAGCCAGGAGTGTAGCAGGACATGTGGTGGCACTGCTCAGCTTCTCTGATGTCCATCAAAGCCTCAGCAGCAGTAGTTGTGCTGGTTTTTGTGGGGTTTTTTGAGTTTTTTAATTTCATTTCTATGCACAAACAAACCAGCAAGGCAGGAGGCCAACCTGGAGATGAGAGGAAAAATGACATTGCAGCTGAAGAAGACACCAGAGCAGGAAGGCACTGAGGGGCCAAACAGCAGCTGGTCTGAGGCATCAGGGATCTAAGGACCTGAACCATCTGCAGCAGCTCCTAGAACAAGGCAATCCAGACCCAACAAGGCAGGATTTAACTTACAGACTCATTGCAAAGGGAAAAAACAGCCTGGAAAAAAGGGATAAAAAGCTGGATAAAACACCAACCTTATTTCTACTGACATAGGATGAAGAAAAAGAGGGAAAAGCCCCTCCTACTTCAGCTCAGCCTTCCCAGCCCCATTCCATGCACTGCACAGGCAGTAAAAATTTTAGGATGGAGCAGGAGGAAAGCATGAAAAGCAAAATTTCAGTTCACCACCCCACACGATCCCCCTGGGTGTGCAAACAGATGACCACTTGTTTCTGCAGCTCTCCCAGGCACGAGGATGCAGCTCAAGCTGCAAATGTCACAGAATATTTCCAGTGCAAACAACCAGAGGTTTTGAAGCATGGTTTTGGGTTTTGTTTGGTTTTTTTTTTTGTATTTCATTGGAAGAATGAAAGAGTGTTTTTAAGTTTCCAAACCCCCCCTGGCTTCTTGATATGGACACAAAGGCACTGAGCAGGTCAGTGGAAAGAAAAGATTTCCCCAATCAAGTCCACTCAGGCTGCAGCCAGAGGTTAATTGCACCCCCCCAGCTGGGATGAGTTTTTTATTAAAAGCTTCAAACCCCAAATATTTGGAAGTAAAAAAAAGCAACACCACCACCACCAAAAAGTTTCTACCAAGTCTACCAAGGAATATCACACAGGTGCTTTATATACTTCAAAGTGGTTTTGTTTCCTCTCCTGTATTTCTCCTCAAAGCACTTCCAAAATCATCCCACTGACTCAGTCCTGGCTAAAGCCTCCTGAATTAACCTGGAAAGAAAAAAATAATAAAGAAATGTTCTTTGGGAGGTTAAAACTCAGCCACAACCTCTTAGTGAACTCTAATGGTGGTGACAGAGCAGTCCCCAACGTTGTCATCACTCTGGAGGTTGACACATCCACGTTTTGTTGTCTTTAAGCAACCAGGGGACAGTGTGACAGTGAGAGGTGGTGGTGGAGAGGGGACCTCCTGGCTTCCCCTGGTCACCAGCCACGTGGGACACAAGTGAGGTTGTTGGAAGTGCACAGCACCCACGTCTCTCCCCAAGCTCCAAACACACCCTATATGTCAGGCCAAACTTGTCCCTAAACTGTACACACACACCCTGTGCCAGGCCAGCCCTGTCCCCAAGCTGCACACACTCTTGTCACAGGCCACCTCTGTCCCCAAGCTCCACACACACCCCTGTGCCAGGCCAGCCCTGTCCCCAAGCTCCACACACCCCTGTCACAGGTCACCTCTGTCCCCAAGCTCCAAACACACCCTATTTGTCGGGCCAAAGTTGTCCCCAAACTGTACACACACCCCTGTGCCAGGCCAGCCCTGTCCCCAGGCTGCACACTCTTTGTCACAGGCCACCTTTGTCCCCAAGCTCCACACACACCCTGTGCCAGGCCAGCCCTGTCCCCAAGCTGCACACAGACTTGTCACAGGCCACCTCTGTCCCCAAGCTCCAAACACACCCTATATGTCAGGCCAAACTTGTCCCCAAACTGTACACACACACCCCTCTGCCAGGCCAGCCCTGTCCCCATCCTGCACACTCTTTGTCACAGGCCAGCCCTGTTACCAAGCTCTACACACACCCCTGTGCCAGGCCAGGCCAGCCCTNGACTCAGTCCTGGCTAAAGCCTCCTGAATTAACCTGGAAAGAAAAAAATAATAAAGAAATGTTCTTTGGGAGGTTAAAACTCAGCCACAACCTCTTAGTGAACTCTAATGGTGGTGACAGAGCAGTCCCCAACGTTGTCATCACTCTGGAGGTTGACACATCCACGTTTTGTTGTCTTTAAGCAACCAGGGGACAGTGTGACAGTGAGAGGTGGTGGTGGAGAGGGGACCTCCTGGCTTCCCCTGGTCACCAGCCACGTGGGACACAAGTGAGGTTGTTGGAAGTGCACAGCACCCACGTCTCTCCTAACTCACACCCCTGTCACAGGCCACTTTTGTCCCTAAACTGTACCCACACAACCTGTCACAGGCCAACCCTGTCCCCAAACTGCACACACCCTGTCACAGGCCACCCTTGTCCCCAAACTGTACCCACACAACCTGTCACAGGCCAACCCTGTCCCCAAACTGCACACACTCTTGTCACAGGCCACCTCTGTCCCCAAGCTCCACACACACCCCTGTGCCAGGCCAGCCCTGTCCCCAAGTTGTACACACACACCCCTGTCACAGGCCACCTCTGTCCCCACGGTGTACACACACTCCAGTGCCAGCCCTGTCCCCAAGCTCCACACACCCCTATCACAGGCCACCTTTGTCCCCAAGCTCCACACACACCCCTGTGCTGGACAAGCCTGTACCCAGGCTGCACACAGACTTGTCACAGGCCACCTCTGTCCCCAAGCTCCACACACACCCCTGTGCTGGGCAAACCCTGTCCCCAAGATCCACACACACACCCCTGTGCCAGGCCAGCCCTCTCCCCAGACTGCACACTCTTTGTCACAGGCCCCCTTTGTCCCCAAGATGTACACACCCCTGTGTCAGCCCTGTCCCCAGGCTGCACACACCCCCCCATGCCAGGCCAGCCCTGTCCCCAACCTGCACACACTCTTGTCACAGGCCACCTCTGTCTCCAAGCTCCAAACACACTGTATGTCAGGCCAAACTTGTCCCCAAACTGTACACACACACCCTGTACCAGGCCAGCCCTGTCCCCAGGCTGCACACACAAATCCTGTCACAGGCCACCTCTGTCCCCAAGCTCCACAAACAACCCTGTGCCAGGGTAACCCTGTCCCCAAGCTCCACACACACACCCTTGTCACAGGCCAGCCCTGTCCCCAGGCTGTACACACAAAACCTGTCATAGGCCAGCCCTGTCCCCAAGCTCCACACACACCCCTGTGCTGGACAAGCCTGTACCCAGGCTGCACACATCCCTGTCACAGGCCACTTCTGTCCCCAAGCTGCACACACATCCCTGTCACAGGCCACCTTTGTCCCCAAGCTGCACACACACCCCTGTGCCAGGCCAGTCCTGTCCCCAGGCTGCACACACTCTTGTCACAGGCCACCTCTGTCCCCAGGCTCCAAACACACCCTATTTGTCGGGCCAAAGTTGTCCCCAAACTGTACACACACCCCTGTGCCAGGCCAGCCCTGTCCCCAGGCTGCACACTCTTTGTCACAGGCCACCTTTGTCCCCAAGCTCCACACACACCCTGTGCCAGGCCAGCCCTGTCCCCAGCTGTACACACAAACCCTGTCACAGGCCACCCCTGTCCCCAAGCTCCACACACACCGAATGTCAGGCCAGCCCTGTCCCCAGGCTGCACACAGACTTGTCACAGGCCACTTTAGTCCCTAAGCACCACATACACCCCTGTCACAGGCCACCTCTGTCCCCAAGCTCCACACACACCCCCCAGTGCCGGGCCAGCCCTGTCCCCAGGCTGCACCCTTAAGCCGCGCCACCCTCTGTCGCACCGTGTCACGACCCCGTCACTCCCTGTGGCGACTCCGCCACCGTGTCACGGCCCTGCCCTCTCCCTGTCGCGACCCCGTCACCCCCTGTGCC
>JAAWXA010000011.1:24198457-24358340 GCA_038090715.1 Florisuga fusca
AAAAAAAAAAATAAAAAAAAAAAGCAGTTGAGTGGGGACCAAAAGCCCTGAGGACCAAAGCTTTGGTTTGAAGAGTTTAGCCCTTGTGTTTCTCATCCTTTCCTGGGAGGAGGTTGCCCATCTGCCAGCTGCTGCCTGGCATTTCCCCAGGTGGAAGCTGGGATTTCAAAACTCACAGAGGTTGGTTGGACCTGCATTCCTGGAGGACTTCGGTGAAGATGTCTCAGGGGTGAAGTTCTCAGCCTGTTTCTGCTTTGGCAAACTGCCCAGATTCCTCTCCAAAAGTGAAATGGGATGCATCAGAGGATCTCTTATCTGCATTTAAATAAACTCAGCGGTGATGCTTTCACCTCTTCCCTCCTGAGATGATTATCCAGTTAGGTTGACTGTGTCTTCAGGGGATTTCTTCCAGTGTTTAGAGTTTCCAGGAGTTCCCTTTTGGCTCGCTGGTTTGTTTTGTAAATCCTCTTAAATCAGAACCTCTTAATAGCTATGCTATTAAAGTATGTGTATAAAGGTTATCCTGTTGTCCTTTTGATTACTTTTTCCTAAGCTGTGTTGATTTGGATTTGCTATAGCAAAACCTCATGGCTTTCCATCAATCTCTGTTGCCACTGCCATTCCCTTTTGTCATCTGCTGAATTTCTTTCTTTGACATATGAGAAGCCAAGTAATGCTTTTAGGAAATTTTATCAAGGATTGTATAGGCAGTTCTAAAGCAAGCCAGTCAACATCTTACAAAATACTAAAAGAACAATCATAGAATTAGCCGGGTTGGAAGGGACCTCAGAGATCATCAAGTCCAACCCTTGACCCACCGGAGCAGTTGCTAGACCATGGCCCTGAGTGCCACATCCAGTCTCTTTTTAAATATCTCCAGGGACGGAGAATCCACCACCTCACCGGGCAGCCCATTCCAATGCCTGATCACCCTCTCCGTAAAGAAATTCTTTCTAATATCCAAACTAAACCTCCCCTGGCACAGCTTAAGACTGTGTCCTCTTGTCTTGTTGAAAGTCGTCTGGGAAAAGAGACCAACCCCCACCTGGCTCCAACCTCCTTTCAGGGAGTTGTAGAGAGTGATGAGGTCTCCCCTGAGCCTCCTCTTCTCCAGGCTGAACAGCCCCAGCTCCCTCAGCCTCTCCTCATAGGATCTGTGCTCCAGTCCCTTCACCAGCCTGGTTGCCCTCCTTTGGACCTGCTCCAGCACCTCAATCTCCTTCCTGACCTGAGGGGCCCAGAACTGGACACAGGACTCGAGGTGTGGCCTCACCAGGGCTGAGTCCAGGGGCAGAATCACCTCCTTGGACCTGCTGGCCACGCTGTTCCTGATCCAGGCCAGGATGCCATTGGCCTTCTTGGCCACCTGGGCACACTGCTGGCTCATGTTCAGCTTCCTGTCAATCCAAACCCCCAGGTCCCTCTCTGTCTGGCTGCTCTCCAGCCACTCTGTGCCCAGCCTGGAGGTCCCCATGGGGTTGTTGTGGCCAAAGTGCAGGACCCGGCACTTGGCCGTGTTGAACCTCATCCCGTTGGAATCAGCCCAACTCTCCAGTCTGTCCAGGTCCCTCTGCAGAGCCCTCCTGCCTTCCAGCTGATACACACTCCCCCCCAGCTTAGTGTCGTCTGCGAATCTATTGAGTATGAAAAAAATCCCAACAACTTAAATTTGTGTCTCATCCTATCACATATTTACATATGAACCAGTGAGGTTCTGTTCTGTTTCTATTCCTCTTAAATACCTCAGGACTTTTCCACAAAGCAGGAGAACACAAAGAGGAACTTGCACCAAGTGTAAAGGATCACCACGTGGGTTTCTCAGGCTGTAATTTGTTTTGTGATCTTAACATCACTTCTTACAAAACTGAAGCTACTCTTCATTTCTCTCCTGTTTTTGATTGACTGGAAGTGTTGATAGGTTCAGGAAAAGAGAAGTAATTAACTATCATATCACCAGAAAGCATCAATGACTGCTTAATTTATGCCATTAGCACACAGTTGCTGTGTCTCTCCCAGTAGCCATGTAAACACAGCAGCAAAGCTTTTCTCTTAGAGCAACAAGGGAAGAATAAAGAGCAATTTCTTACCACAATGGCATGAAGAAGAAAGCCTGAATACTTGTCTGGAGCATGCATAAATAAATTTTTCCAGATTTCAAAAAAAGTTGAGGAATTATTATTTAGAGTAGATTAAAAAAAAAAAAAAAAAAAAGTCTTCTGTTCTGAAGTTTCTTTCTCAGTTTGATCCAATTTATTTTTCTTTTCAGACCCCAATGATAAATTATGCCTCACACATCCCGTTTTTAACAACTCCTTTTTGTGATTTTTTTTTTTTTTTTCCCTACTATTTTCAGTATTTGGGGTCGGGGTTTAGTTCTTCTGAAGACTGCTAGACAAAATACAGATGTTTAGCTTTGGTTTGGGGTTTTTTTTAAGCAGTACTTAACTTTTCAAACCCGAATTAATTGGACGATAGAACAGTTCAAATAGATTCGGTTGGGTTGTTTTTTCCTTTTATAAAAATGCTGTTTTCTCATCAAATGCCTTATAAACCAAACCATTCAACTGCAAGGAGCTCAGGAAGAAACAGAGATTGGTCTGGATGTTTCACAAAACCAAAGCTGATTCTTATTTCTCATTTCCAGAGATCCATGACGGTGACCTAAGTTCCCTGAGAACAGTACAGCTCAGAGAGCTTATGGCAGCATATCTGTATATTGCTACCTGCAAACAATTTAATAAAAAAATATATTATAGCACCAATAAAAAGAGGCTGGAGAATGCCAGCTAATACCTGAACAACCTTATTTCTGTCTATTTAAAATACAGGAGAGACTCGAGTGCCAGGACCTAGCAGATTATGACATAAAACAGATGTTTTCATCATACCCCAAGCTGGTGACTATCTGGCATCTCCAATACATCACAAGGAGGAATCATGAGCCATAAAGAGCCAATTTTCAGTATTTTTCACCACATTACTGCACGTTATACCCAGGCATATCTGCAATAGCTGTGGGTTTTAGCAGCATGATCTCTGGATTTGTTTTAGCATCACTTGATTTGACCCTTCTTTTTTTCTAGAACTTTATTATTACTGTGTTCAAATTAGGAAAATTTGGACACCCCTTCTGCTCTGCCCTGGAATGCTGTATCCAGTTTTGAGCTCCCCAGTTCAGGAGAGACAGGGATCTACTGGAAAGAGTCCAACAGAGAGCTATGAGGATGGTGCAGGGACTTGAGCATCTCTCCTGTGAAGAAAGACTGAGAGACTTGGGGCTGTTCAGCCTTGAGAAAAGAAGGCTGACAGGGGACCTTCTCAATGTCTAGAAGTATCTGAGAGGTGGGTGTCAAGAGGACGAGGCCAATCTCTTTTCAGTGGTGCCCAGTAATAGGACAAGGAAGAATGGATTTAAATTAGAACATGGGAAGTTCCACCTCAGGAAACTTCTTCACTGTGAGGGTGATGGAGCTCGGGCTGCCCGGAGAGGTTGTGGAGTCTCCTCCTTTGGAGACTTTCCAAACCCTCCTGGATGTGTTCCTGGGTGGCCTGCCCTGGGTGATCCTGCTTTGGCAGGGGGGTTGGACTCGATGATTTCTAGAGGTCCCTTCCAACTCCTAACACTCTATGATTCTAAAACAAAAGCCCTAAACCAACATAAAAGAAAAAAAAAAAAAACAACAAACTACCCAAAAAACACTTTGCATCTAAAGTGGTGATAAATCAATCACCTCATCAATATCTCGTGTCCAGTGCTCCCAGTAATCCCAGTGATCAGTTTTGTTTATAAAAACTGGAGATAATTAAATTGAGCTCCTCACCACTCTGAGCAGGGGTGACAAGTGGCACCAGAAACTAAAATTGACAGAGTTAAAAAGGAGCACATGCTTAGTGCAACAGATCATAGAATCATAGAACTGGCTGGGTTGGAAGGGACCTCAGAAATCATCAAGTCCAACCCTTGATCCACTACCCAGATCGTGGCACTGAGTGCCACATCCAGTCTCTTTTTAAATGTCTCCAGTGATGGAGAATCCACCACTTCCCCTGGCAGCCCATTCCAATGTCTGATCACCCTCTCCATAAAGAAATTCTTTCTAATATCCAACCTAAACCTCCCCTGGCACAACTTAAGACTGTGTCCTCTTGTCTTGTTGAAAGTCATCTGGGAAAAGAGACCAACCCCCCCCTGGCTCCAACCTCCTTTCAGGGAGTTGTAGAGAGTGATGAGGTCTCCCCTGAGCCTCCTCTTCTCCAGGCTGAACAGCCCCAGCTCCCTCAGCCTCTCCTCATAGGATCTGTGCTCCAGTCCCTTCACCAGCCTGGTTGCCCTCCTTTGGACCTGCTCCAGCACCTCAATCTCCTTCCTGACCTGAGGGGCCCAGAACTGACACAGGACTCGAGGTGTGGCCTCACCAGGGCTGAGTAGAGGGGCAGAATCACCTCCTTGGACCTGCTGGCCACGCTGTTCCTGATCCAGGCCAGGATGCCATTGGCCTTCTTGGCCACCTGGGCACACTGCTGGCTCATGTTCAGCTTCTTGTCAATCCAAACCCCCAGGTCCCTCTCTGTCTGGCTGCTCTCCAGCCACTCTGTGCCCAGCCTGGAGCTCCCCATGGGGTTGTTGTGGCCAAAGTGCAGGACCCGGCACTTGGCCGTGTTGAACCTCATCCCATTGGAATCAGCCCAACTCTCCAGTCTGTCCAGGTCCCTCTGCAGAGCCCTCCTGCCTTCCAGCTGATCCACACTTCCTCCCAGCTTGGTGTTGTCTGAGAATTTCCTGATAGTGGACTCAATCCCCTCATCTTAATCATCAATAAAGATATTAAACAGAACTGGGCCCAACACTGATCCCTGGGGGACACCACTGGTGACCGGCCACGAACTGGATCAGCACCGTTCAGCACCACTCTCTGGTCCCGGCCCTCCAGCCAATTCCAGTTGTTACACAACAGAGAGGACACAGGGTTAAACCAAGCTGGTGGGGGGGAAATCTTGGAGGCTGGAACAAATCCCTCATCCCAGTTAACTCATTGGCAAAACATAATTTGCTCAGTTCAGTAAAATGGTGAGGAAAAACTGACCAGTGCAGGGGATATGTGGTTCAGGAGTTAGGAGGATGAAGGATGCAAGGGGAACATCACAAAGAGTGAGCTGAGGGAGACTTCAGCTGTCAGGATTCTTCCCTGTGATACCGAAAGGCACCAAAGTGCCCGAAGGAGAACTGGAAACCTCCTTTGAAGGGAAGGAAAGGGAAAAGGGAAGGGAAAGGGAAAGGGAAAGGGGAAGGGAAAAGGGAAGGGGGAAGGGANAGGGAAGGGAAGGGAAGGGAAGGGAAGGGAAGGGAAGGGAAGGGAAGGGAAGGGAAGGGAAGGGAAGGGAAGGGAAGGGAAGGGAAGGGAAGGGAAGGGAAGGGAAGGGAAGGGAAGGGAAGGGAAGGGAAGGGAAGGGAAGGGAAGGGAAGGGAAGGGAAGGGAAGGGAAGGGAAGGGAAGGGAAGGGAAGGGAAGGGAAGGGAAGGGAAGGGAAGGGAAGGGAAGGGAAGGGAAGGGAAGGGAAGGGAAGGGAAGGGAAGGGAAGGGAAGGGAAGGGAAGGGAAGGGAAGGGAAGGGAAGGGAAGGGAAGGGAAGGGAAGGGAAGGGAAGGGAAGGGAAGGGAAGGGAAGGGAAGGGAAGGGAAGGGAAGGGAAGGGAAGGGAAGGGAAGGGAAGGGAAGGGAAGGGAAGGGAAGGGAAGGGAAGGGAAGGGAAGGGAAGGGAAGGGAAGGGAAGGGAAGGGAAGGGAAGGGAAGGGAAGGGAAGGGAAGGGAAGGGAAGGGAAGGGAAGGGAAGGGAAGGGAAGGGAAGGGAAGGGAAGGGAAGGGAAGGGAAGGGAAGGGAAGGGAAGGGAAGGGAAGGGAAGGGAAGGGAAGGGAAGGGAAGGGAAGGGAAGGGAAGGGAAGGGAAGGGAAGGGAAAAGGAAGGGAAGGGAAGGGAAAAGGAAGGGAAGAGGGAGAAGAGAGAAGAGAAAAAAAAAAAAAAAGGGGAAGCTAGAGGAATTAAATCCTCATGGGTGTTGACAAGTACTGGAGGGTGTTGATTAGAAAACATGTCACTCTGTACCACTCTTTTTCTCTTAGAAAAGCCTGGGGAAAAAAAGGTCATCCAGCATGGCCGAACAGAAGGGTAAAGGCTGGGGTTAGAAATAAGAAGGCATCTTTCAAAGATCTAAACCTGTACCCAAAATAAAGCAAACAGAACTGGAAATTCTAGCAGATTAGAATTAAATACATAACAACACAGGCTAAAGGAGACTGAAAAGAAACCAATGAAAGAAAACAACACTAATTCTAAATTTTTCTTCCAAAACATCTGGAGTGAAAAGTCTGCCTGTAGGGCCAATTAATAGCAAGAATCACTGATAAAGAAAAAGATCACCGCAGAGTTTCCACATGAATTCTTTGCACTGGTGTTTACTACACAAGAAATCAGGGTGGTTACCATCCCAGACCCTCTCTGGGAAAGGGATTCAACAAGAAGACTTCTGGAAATGGAACTAAAGGTACAGAGACAGGTTTGGTTTTTTTTGTTGGGTTGGGGTTTTTTTAGTTTTGTTTGTTTGGTTTGGTTTTATTTTGTTTTGTTTTTTAAAAAGGAAGAATAAACACCGAAAAAACAGCAGGACTAGATACATTTACCCAAGAGTTTTGGAGAAAATATAAATTTAAATATGTGAATTATTGACACCACCATGCAAGTTTTCCTTTAGAAATTCCCTGATATATGAAAACTGGGGAGAATCCAGGAGAGATACAGGGAACTACAAGAAAAACTTGGTATCTGAACATGGCAAATTAGCTGAAGCTTTAAGGAAGGTAAAAAGCTTTAACTTCTAGTAAATGGCACCTTACAGATCTCTTGATTTTATTTTTTTTTTTAATTATTTAACAGGCTTGTGGGTATCAATAACCCAGCAAGTAAAATTTTCTTGGATTTCCAAAAAACTTTCTAACAAAACGTGTTTTAAAGGTGTTCAAAGCAGCCATGGGCTAAGATTATTTTCTTAACTGGTCTTGAACAGTATTAATAATTTTTCAAAGATAGGAAGCAGAGCATAGGAGTAACAATTCAGTTTCTTCTCATGCAAGGATTAGTGCCTTCAAATGAAGCTAACAGGATTCAAAATAAAGAAGTTGGTGTTTTTTGCAGCAAGTCGTAGACATGAAAAACGTGAACAAACATTTTTATGGTCTTAAATCCAGTTGGATAGCTGGAGGAAGGAATCAGCAAGGACCACAACAGGGTCAGAAAATCCCTAAGATGAGAATAGTTGGAGAAATGTAGTCATAAACATCTCCCCTGTGCTTATTTTTTTGCATCCACTTATGGGTAATGATAGAAGATGGGCTAATGCATTCTGAAAGAGCACAATAAAAAATAAAAAAAAAATAAATAAGATGTTAAAGATATGTTAGAACAGTTTTGCTTTATTTTCAGAGGCTTAATCCATAAAGATCTTCCTGCTGACCTTGTCCAAAACACAGAATACATAGAACTGGGAAAGGTTTTCAGGACATCGTTTGGTTCATCCCTCAAATCACTTGAATCATCATGTAAAACACTTCCACAGATGATTTGAGATTCAATCTGGTTTTAAAAACTTCCAGGAGCAAGAAGCCCAGGCTTTCCCAGGTGGTTCATACAAGTGCTGTACTATGTTTAATACTGGATAGTACTTTTTCATATCTAAATTAAATCTCCTCCAAGCAATCTAAGCCAATGGCTTCTTGATCTATCCTCAGTGGGCACTAAGAATAGTATTTTTCTGCTTCTTTTTGCAGAAAACCTTCATATATCTGAGCAGTAACTCCCAGTTCCCAGACCTTCTATTATCTAGATTCAACAAGCTCACCTCTTTCAATCTTTGTTCATAACTATGTTGTCTAGATTTTAGATCTTTCTTGTGTTGTGGACTCTGGCTGTCTTACAGAATGGAACAAAACATTGGCAGAAGTTCAGCTGAGCCCTTATAAACAATGGAAAAAGCTTTTGTCAGTGAATCCCCCCAAACTACTGTTCATCTCTGGTCATTTTTTAAATCTTTCTATCTGAAATGGGAGATTTTATTACATTTTTCAGCACAGTATTATTATTGTAGAACGATTGCACAGCAGCACTGGCAGACTGAAAGTGAGAGATGTGGCAGAAATGTGTAGAAAACAATAATCTTTCTCCCCAAAATGTGTAATTCAGGATAAAGCCTATTAACTGGATGAGATCAAAGGCAGAAAAGACAATTCTTGACTCACCAGTGGTACCAACTGCAGCTCTAATAACAATAACCAAATAGAGACTTGATTCTGATAGTGGGAAATTAGTATTAAAATCAGGCAATGAAACAAACATTTTTGTATGTAGAATTACACCAGAAATACACATTTTAGACCCAATTTTTCTTTTTTTTTCTTTTTCCTTTCTCCTTTCCTTTCCTTTCCTTTCCTTTCCTTTCCTTTCCTTTCCTTTCCTTTCCTTTCCTTTCCTTTCCTTTCCTTTCCTTTCCTTTCCTTTCCTTTCCTTTCCTTTCTTTATTTCTCTCCTTCCCTCTTCTCTCCCTTTCATTTTTTTTTTAAGTTCTAATTTTTACACAGTGTCTCTGCTGAATTTGGGCAAAGCTTTTGTGGCCTTCTCAGCCCCTATTGCTCCCACAGGGATGGTGACTCCTGCAGATGAGATTTTTAACTGTGTCCTGCTTAAAAACTTCATGCTGACCCAGAGGTTACATGGCTGCTTCTGGGATCAGGAACCAGCTGATCCTTCTGTCTCAGATGTGACCTTTGCTCATTCTCCAAGAGGGAACTGCAGTGACCCAGTGTATGGATATTTCCTGCCTTTCCTACCTCTTTTCTTCCTGGTAACATCAGGAAATGCTGCTGAGCTGGTGAGCAGTAGAGTTCATTGACCCAAGGCTCTGTTTTTCCTTCTTGGCTGGGAGTTTCAATTCACAGAGGTTCTCAAAATGTTTTGCTCTCTCTTTCCATCATATGGCTCAGCTGATAGAGTTTCCCATCGATCATTGGTGAACGGGGCTGCATCCAGTTGGCGGCCGGTCACTAGTGGTGTCCCCCAGGGATCAGTGTTGGGCCCAGTTCTGTTTAATATCTTTATTGATGATTAAGGTGAGGGGATTGAGTCCATCATCAGCAAAGTTGCAGACGACACCAAGCTGGGAGGAA
The DNA here is from genome assembly GCA_038090715.1 of Florisuga fusca. NCBI lineage: Eukaryota > Metazoa > Chordata > Aves > Apodiformes > Trochilidae > Florisuga > Florisuga fusca. Next base: position 24,207,667 of record JAAWXA010000011.1, read on the forward strand.
GTGTGGATCAGCTGGAAGGCAGGAGGGCTCTGCAGAGGGACCTGGACAGACTGGAGAGTTGGGCTGATTCCAACGGGATGAGGTTCAACACGGCCAAGTGCCGGCTCCTGCACTTTGGCCACAACAACCCCATGGGGAGCTCCAGGCTGGGCACAGAGTGGCTGGAGAGCAGCCAGACAGAGAGGGACCTGGGAGTTTGGATTGACAGGAAGCTGAACATGAGCCAGCAGTGTGCCCAGGTGGCCAAGAAGGCCAATGGCATCCTGGCCTGGATCAGGAACAGCGTGGCCAGCAGGTCCAAGGAAGTGATTCTGCCCCTGTACTCAGCCCTGGTGAGGCCACACCTCGAGTCCTGTGTCCAGTTCTGGGCCCCTCAGTTCAGGAAGGAGATTGAGGTGCTGGAGCAGGTCCAAAGGAGGGCAACCAGGCTGGTGAAGGGACTGGAGCACAGATCCTATGAGGAGAGGCTGAGGGAGCTGGGGCTGTTCAGCCTGGAGAAGAGGAGGCTCAGGGGAGACCTCATCACTCTCTACAACTCCCTGAAAGGAGGTTGGAGCCAGGNCCACCCTAAGTGACGAAAACCTCAGATGAACTTTAGCTCTCCCGTGCTGGGTTTTGATACTCTACGTGTGTCAGATGAGTCTGAAACCATCTGACATTGATAATCCACCTCTACACCCCTCTTCTTGGCCCTACAACATCTTAGGGAGCACTTTGAAGAACATTACCTTAGTGGTCCTTTTCTTTGGTTTCTTTTCCTTGCCAATGTCACTGATGCCCACATGGGCCATGACCAGGCTGCTCCCCAGCACTTGTTTCTTCTTACCTTCTAGTTGCCTTTGGATTTTATAGCAATAAATGGTATTGCCTTACATTTTTAAATATATTTACTAGGTAAGAACTTCTTTTCCCTCTTTCCTCTAAGCATCTCAATTTTGTTGCACTCATAAAGAGGGTATTACTACTGATTGATGAGGATTTTTCTAGAGGGAGTGGAGAGGGGGCAAAAACCAGATTTTTGAAAAAAAAAATGATTGCATTATAAGGAAACAAGAACTTTTCAATTTGATTTAAACTTTGTGATGACCTGGAAAGGGGATGAAGTGAGGGAGATTTAAGGATATTAAACTACAAAGCCCAAGAGTATGTACTTTAATTAAATTTAACAGCTTGAATCAACTCCTCCCCTCCTATCTGAATGGCTGGCAGATCTGTGATCATAGAAATATCCTTTCTTCTGCCCTTATTTATGTTACTAAATCTCTCCTAAAATTTCTCAGTGTCGTGACTGCATATAGCAATAGTGGGAACAAGAAACAGGACAAGATATCACACAGACCCACACAAAGCCCTCTGGCTAACAAGGTGCCCATAGCACAGGTTGCCAATGCTGATTGGATCTCTCATTGCTTCTAGCACTGGAGATGAGCTCCACATGAAAAGATTTTAGCAATTATACCCAGCTTGATGAGGAAAGTTGGGATGGTTGCTTTACAAAATGAGCTGCAAAAAGATTTCATAAGGTTTTTTGGGGTTTTTTTTTTGTTTATTTTTAAGACACCCATGTCCATAAAAGCCATGCTTTTGCTATTAAACATTAGTTATCTAAAAATTTCTCCCCTGCACATCCAGAGGTGCAGATCTCAGCAGATCTAAGTGGCTCCTTGCCAGGACTCGGTGAGATTCATGACACTGGCCGTCTCTTCTCAAACACCACGATGAAGCTCACCTGTAAAACATGTTCTGGGTGCCTGTAATGATCACCAATGACACTGTCCTGACTGTCTAGTAATACCAAATCAGTCATTTTTGCAATACAATAGGGATTATCTCACTTGCTTAGGTTGTGGGTTGCTAGGGCTCAAGTGTCTCAGGTTGGGAGGTTTCCAATCTACCATTCCTACGTCCTAGAAAAATGTTCTAATCATGCAGCTGGGTTAAAGCTGCTTTCTATCCTGCTCAACAAAGCTGAGCCTTTGTGCAGAAAAAAAAAAAAGTCCTCAGAGCTTCATAAAACCAATGAAGGAAGAGCCAAAAAGAAACATGACATTGTAGCTCATTACAGAGGAGATCCTAGGCAACCTCTTGGAAGAGAGGGTAGAAAGGGTGTCAGGACATAATGCTGAGAAACTTTAAAGTGAAAACAAAAACCTTACGTTTGATGTGATAAAAAAGAGGGAGTCAAATGGATGGAATTGCTTTTAATTTCCCTAATCCTCACTTGGAAGGGCATTTTCCCTCTAGGGCATGTCCTGCCAAACAATAGAGGTCACCTCTCTCAGTGAATGCTCTTTGCAATGTTGCTGTGCCTCATCCTTGCTCTTGAATGGATTGCCTAGGGATTGTAAAATTACTTTGCCTCTCCTCTTAAAAATGTGGTTTTATTAACTATTGTAGTGTGCCACAGCTGTATATTTTATTGGACAGGTTTTATCACTGATTCTTTTCAGACTGAACATCTTTTTTAAATAAATGAAATAGATGCTGAATGCAAGTAGACCTTGCTTGTCATTATGACAGCTTTGTGGTTTTATTTGTGCTATTATTGGAGTGGGATAGAGATGAGCAGGGCTCTGTGCAGTGTGGTTAATTGGAGAGGACACAAAGTAGCACCAAAACTTGGCCTTTCAAACCTGGGATGTAAGACCTGGATTTGTTTTGCAGTGTCTGGGCATCTTTTGTACCTCACACCTATTTTTTACTGAATTTAATTCCTTAAGATGTGCTAGTTGTCCAGCCATTTCACATCTATGATTGTTGGCAGACCTCCAAGGAAGAGGCTGGATGCTGCAAAAAAACCCCAAACCAAACCCCAAAAAACCCAGCGCCCACCAAGTAAACTTCCCTCTGCTTCAGAACTGGACAGATGCTCCAGTTTGTGGCCAGGAGGGTACCATGAGATGGAGAATCCCTCCACCTTGAATTGCCTGAAACTCTGTACCACTTGCAGTCAAGAAGGATGGATGAGGGTGTTAAAAAGGGTGTGTTAGGCTTAGGTTTGGCTCGAGTCGAGAGGCTGAAGAGTTTTATTCTGCTGGCTCAAATTTCACCAAAAATTCAACTCAATAATGTAACTCACTCAAATAATGTGCCCCAAAGCTCTGTATGCTCCCTATGTTTCTGTGCTGTTGAATAACCCTTCCACAAGTGGTTGCACTTCAGCAGGGGCTCAGCTGCATTTCATTCCTGGTCCAAAGTTAATGTGAAGTCAATGAAAGGACTTCTGCCCAGTCGGTGAGCCCTGGATCAATTTCCTATGTCAGTTCACAGAGTGCTTCTGAATAATTTATGTTGAAGGCTTTATATAAATTCAAAATTAGTGTTTTCATTTACTTGCATATTGTAAGAATAAAACTTTTCTTCTTCAGGGTGTTTTACTTAGTTATTTATCTGTTTGGAGATTGGAGCTGAAGTTTATTGATCAACCTGATTAAAGAATGTGAAATCAGAGTGAGGCTGGCTCCCTCATTTTAAGGAGTTATTGTATCCATTGTGTTTTACTCAGATGGATTTGATTAAATGAGATATAAATCTACACACCTGCAGGCCATTGGGGTAATACAGTACTTGGATGAAGTATGGGAAGAGGAAAGGCAGTAAGGATGTGTGCCTTCATCAGGAGGATGTATACAAAAAAGGGAGAATTCTGCAAAATGTTTTTCACAGTCCTCTAGTTTAAAATATTAATGAACTGCTGCTTGAATGAGCCAGACCTCCTGACCTTTAACTGATACAGAAACACAGAACCCCAGAATGGCTTAGGTTGGAAGAGACCTTGGAAATCAATTACTCCAACTTTCCTTCCATGAGGAAGGACACCTCTCATCTAGGTTGCTCAAGGCCTCATCCAACCTGGCCTTGAACACCTCCAGGGAGGGGGCACCCAAAACTTCTCTGGGCACTCTGTTCCAGAATCTTACCACCCTTCTACTGAAGAACTTCCTCCTAATATCCAGTCTAAACCTATTCTCCTTCAGTTTAAATCCATTTCACCTTGACCTATTGCTGGACACTCTTATGAAAAGTCCCTCTCCACCCTTCCTGTAGGTTCCCTTCAGGTATTGGAAGGCAGCTACAAGTTTTCCCTGGAGTCTTCTCTTCTTCAGCCTGAACAATCCCATCTCCCTCAGCCTCTCCTCTTAGCAGAAGTTCTCCAGCCTCTGGATCAGCTTTGTGATCCTCCTCTGGGCTTGTTCCATCAGATCTACATCTTTCTTATGATGGAGACACCAGAACTGGATGCAGTATATTTGGGGTCTCTCAGGGGCAGAGTAGAGGCTGAGATTCACCTCTCTTGATCTGCTGGACACTCTCCTCTTGATGCATCCTAGGATGTGGTTGGTCTTCTGAGATGCATGAGTGCACTCTGACCTTGTGTTGATCTTCTCCTCTATCAGCATCTCCAAGTCCTTCTCTTCAGGGCTCCTCTCAACTCACTCTGCACCCATCCTATAATTTGTGCCTGGAGTTGGTCCAACCCAGATGCAGGACCTTGCACTTGAACTTGTTGAACATCATGCAGTTGGCACTGGCCCATTTCTCAAGCCTGTTAAGGTCCCTCTGGATGGCATTCCTTCCCTCAAGTGAATCCAAATATAATTTCAAAAACTATAGATATAAGTGTGGGACAACAAATCCACTTAGTTAGGACAACAAATCCACTAAAAGTGTTTTATATGTCCCCAATTTAGTGTGCTGAGCTGCATTATAGTCCTGCTCCTGTTCCTTCTGCTTCTCAGCTGACCCTGGCTGCATGTTCCTAAGCCTTTGACTGAGCAGTTGTGTAGATGGGGGTAGCAGAAACAGTCATATAGACATATTATTTAGGGATTTTTCTTAGTTAAGTTCTTGTCAGTGTTGTTAATGGCTGGACTCGATGATCTTGAAGAAGTACTATTGGGCCCAGTTCTGTTTAATATCTTTACTGATGATTAAGGTGAGAGGATTGAGTCCATCATCAGCAAATTTGCAGACGACACCNTCAGTTTAGGTAGAAGACACTGAGGTGCTGGAGCAGGTCCAAAGGAGGGCAACCAGGCTGGTGAAGGGACTGGAGCACAGATCCTATGAGGAGAGGCTGAGGGAGCTGGGGCTGTTCAGCCTGGAGAAGAGGAGGCTCAGGGGAGACCTCAGCACTCTCTACAACTCCCTGAAAGGAGGTTGGAGCCAGGGGGGGGTTGGTCTCTTTTCCCAGACGACTTTCAACAAGACAAGAGGACACAGTCTTAAGTTCTGCCGGGGGAGGTTTAGGTTGGATATTAGAAAGAATTTCTTTACAGAGAGGGTGATCAGGCATTGGAATGGGCTGCCCGGTGAGGTGGTGGATTCTCCGTCCCTGGAGACATTTAAAAAGAGACTGGATGTGGCACTCAGTGCCATGGTCTAGCAACCGCAGCGGTGGGTCAAGGGTTGGACTTGATGATCTCTGAGGTCCCTTCCAACCCGGCTAATTCTATGATTCTATGATCTTTTCCAACCAAGGTAATTCTGTGATTCTGTGAAAGAAATGGCATCACCTCTTTCGCAGCCTGAAGCTGGACCAAGTTAAACATGACATGAAAATGTAACCTAAAGACAGGTGCTTTTCTGTGAATGGCATCACAGCTCTATGCAGTTATGGAAGAACCAATAATTAGAAGGTCTTACATGGTGCAGTGGTAATTTATATCAGAAGCCATAAAAAATGATTTGTTTATAAGTATGAACAGCAGTTGCTTTCTTTTTGTCTTCAAATTGATCCTTGCTGGTGAAATAATGAATGTATGTGTTTTATTTATTTTAGACTGTAGTGATATATAGGAAATAGTATACCAGGAGTGGAGGGGAGAGATGTGTCCCATTTTAGGTCAACAGTTACAAGGGCCAGTATACTCTGCCTCCTGTCAGGTATAAAAAAGCAACCATATGTGACCAGCCTGTGTTTTGAAAAGATGAAGTTCATTAGGGCACTGCTCCAACTGAAATCACCCTAATAGAAAAGTGGGAGTAAGCAGAGAGCTTACAAATGGCCAAAGGATCAACAGAGGAAACTGCATTTTAGAGCTCAAAAGCTTCAGGGGTAGCACAGATATTGCTAAAATTAAATTCAAATTAAGCCTGTCAAAAAAAAAAAAAAAAATTTCCCTAGCATTGAAACATAAAAACAGAAAGGAAATGTGAAATAAAAAAATATGAGGCTGACATTAAAGAGAGTACAACCCTGCAGTTAAAGGTCTTACTTCAGCTCGGTTTTTTTAGTAAGGACTCTGATGTAGAGCCTGCTGAGGAAAGACAAGATGATTAATGGCAGGAGGACTGTGGACATGGAAATTTCTATTACCAAAGTGGAAACAAAACTCTCTAAACTGGTTTCATTTAGCTAGGGAGAAGGGAGGAGATATGGAGTTGGGTAATCAGCATTCTTGATATTGGAAAAAGCTGGCTCAGGAAATCAGTGCTCCGTCTCTCAAAGCTTTTTAATAAATGTATGAAGTTGGGGGTGGTTTCATCTCTATATCAAATAATAAATATAACGTGCATATTTGAGTGCAGAAAAGCAAGCACCCAGCCCCACAAATGTGCAAGCTTTAGAATAAATCTTGAAGAAAACAAAAATGAATGAATAATTAAAGGAAAGAAACAACCACAAGTAGGTGACAATAAATCAAGATGGGAGGAAATAGAGATTTATCAAAGGCTGGTTTGGTCTGAGATCTTGCCTGGAAAAGGATAACCAGCTCTTATGGATGGGAAAAATGCTTTAGACATAATCCACTTAGACTTCAATGAAGCAATATCAATATTGTGCCACATGGGATATTATTAACTGGAGAAAATATGGATCATTTCCAAAATAGTAATGTGGTAAGTAACTACTAAAGAGAAATGACCTGGGGTGCTGTAGAGAAGAGAATGTGTATTTTGCAGGGCAGCTTTTAGTGGAGTTTCACAATGTTCTGTCTTTGGATTAGTTTTATTTAATGTTTCCATTGGTGACCCTGGCTTAAAAAATAGAAATTTACTAATGAAGTTTGTAGACAGAATAAAGCTGGGAGGTATGGGCAATTCAGAAGAGGATTGGAGTATTAGTGAAGTGAATTGGATGGTGAACTGATAAATGTAATGGTACAAAGAGTAAGGTCATGCATGTGGGGATTAATAACAAGAGAACTGGTTATAAAGCTGGAGCTTGTCAGTGGAAAATGAGGGAGTAAAAAGGGCATTTTGTGTTTGTTGATCACAGAATGATAAAGTCCTGAAAAAGCAAACATCCCAGGGGTGCCTCAGCTGAGGAATTCTCAGGAGGTGTCTTGGATGAGGCTGAATTGAGGCCTCTTCCAGAGCTGTGTAAAAGATCCTTGGCTCCCACAAATGAGAAATATGACTTCAAGCTTGTGCCATGAAATTCATCCAGGACCCTAAGTGGCATGGAGAGGTTAAACAGATAGAAGGAGCCTAGAAGTGCTTGTGTTTTATACAGCCTAGGAAAAGGAAAGCTGAGAGGGAATATGTTTATTCTTTATTACCTGGAGTACTGGGTCCAATTCTAGACTCCCCACCATAAAAAGGACACAGAGCTCCTGGAACATGTACAGAGGAGAGCCACTAAAATTCTCAGAGGGATGGAGCATCTATGAAGCCAGGCTGAGGGATTGGGGTTGTTCAGCCTGGAGAAGAGGAGGCTCCGAGGTGACCTTAGAGCAACCTTCCAATATCTGGAGGGGGCTACAAGAAAGCTGGGAGAGGGCTTTTTGCACAGATGTGTAGCAAGAGGACAAGGGGAAATGGTTGAAAACTTGAAGCAATAGTTTAACACTTGAAGAGGGGAGATTTAGATCAGATATTAGGAGGAAATTCTTTGCTGTGAGTATGGTGAGACACTGGCACAGGTCACCCAGGGATGTTGTGTCTGCCCCATCCCTGGAAGTGTTGAAGTCCAGGTTGGATGGGGCCTTGAGCAACTTGGTTTCATGGGAAGTGTCCCTGCCCATGCAGGGGGGTTGGAAATGGATGACCTTTATGGTCCTTTCCATCCCAAACCATTCTGTGATTCTATGAGTCTTTTATTCTTTAAGTAAATTCAAGGAACACAGGAGAACACTTATGCAAGAATAAATCCATTGAGCATGGATGAATATAGCCTGGAAAGTGCTAAGATTTAGGGTGGAAAGCTTTGGGACAGTGCTCTAAACCTGGTAATGGGGACAAAAGTCCTTACTTTCAGGTAGATATATTGGGAACTGGAAGTTATTACTGGATATGACAGCAGCCACAGTACGGAGTGGGTTTTGATTGTTGAGAAAGAATCCCACCAAACCACGTCCCTCAGCACGACATCTACACATCTTTTAAATACCTATTGGGATGATGACCCTACCCTTGCCCTGGGCAGCCTGTTCCAGTGCCTCATAACCCTTTTAATGAAGAATTTTTCACTAGTAGCCAATCTAAACCTTCCCTGGTGCAACTTGAGTCCATTTCTTCATGTCCTATCGCTTGTTACTTGGGAGAAGAGACCAACCTCCACCTCACTACAACCTTTTTTTGGGTGGTTCTAGAGGGTGAAAAGATCTCCTCTCAGTCTTCTTTTCTCTGGACTAAACAGTTCCTTCAGCTGCTCCTTGTAAGACTTGTTCTGCAGAGCTTTTATCAGCCTCGTTGCTCTTCTCTTGACACACTCCAACCCCTCAATATTCTTCTTGTAGCAAGTGGCCCAAAACTGAACACAGGATCCAAGGTGCAGCCTGACCTACATGCAGGGGGACAATGAAAGGATATTTATCAAGCAAGAGTGGAGGATGCCATGTCCTTGTTGAGCTGTCCTTTCTCTTCCCCATTTCTCTGACTAAATGCTCCAGCAGAACACAAAGTTTTTGAGTATGGGGCTAACCTGCTGTACATGCACAAAAAGATTTATATTCTCACTGACGTGATATATCCAAAAGGAAGTCTTTAGAACCATCCAGGAGAACTTACTCAGCAGTGACATTGCACCCTTGTTGCTAAAAGGGGTAATTTACTCAACCCCTAAGTTTAATGAGTGATTGAAATACAACGTGAGGTTTAATGTCTCACCGAGAACCATATAAAACATCACCCTCATAAAATTACAAAAAAACCCCAAAGAACCACACTGACGAGGGAGAAATGCATTTCTTTAAGGCAGTGATGGTTTACTCAGCAATCAGATAATAATTATAGAATATTTTATAAAAGAAACATTTCCTTTTTTCTAGAAAATCTACATTTCCCTCTCCCCACACCGAAGTGTCTCATCCACATCAAAGATGTATTCCACAGGTTAGCCAAGACAAAGGTGTTTGAACTGTTCATCCCACACAAGAGGTACACCCTGTGTGGGATGAGTTGTGAAAAATCAAGGGGAAAGGCTTTTTGCCATGAGAGGGATCAAAATGTCATAATTGGAACCATTTTGACACTCTGATCTGTTCCCAGAAGCATCTTGAGGGCAATTATATCTCTTGTGGTTGCTGCAAGTTGGATGCCACCAGGTCACTGTAACCCAGCTGTCAATGGGGGATCAAGTGGGGGAGGGACAAGTGGGAAGATTTCTGAAGGGTTCACAGAGCAGTCAAAAAAGTAAATTTTTTCACATTGATTGCAAAAAGGAAAATACTATAAGCCCAAATCCTTGATAGTGATAGATGATTAATGATTTCCAGAAACCCACGTTCAAGTGACAGTCAGTGATATTAAAATTCTACCAGTACACACAGCCATGTCCTGTGAAAAATGATCCATTCAACAGTCAGACTGAAAAAAAAAACCAAACCAACAAAACCCAAAAAGACATGTTGAGAAGAAATCCATCACAACTTCCTTGTATTCCCGTAGTGATGAGAGAGGACAGTTTGTGTGGTATCCATGGTGTGTGGTAAGCAAGGAAAATTCTTGATATGCAGAAGGCTGAGAGCTGCTGTCAGATAGGTTTAGCAGTATAAAAGGAAATCTAGCAATTAAAAAATTATTCAAAGACTGTACACACATCTATATTTATTCTCATTTGGGTGAGTCAAGCAGAAGGATGCTCTTTGGTGGGAGGACTTGAAGAGCACAACTGTGTTCTCCCCTGGTTCAGCTCCAAGGTGGGAAATGGTGACAAGCCAAGAATTCCATGCAGAAAAGAAGAAATAAGAGCAGGTGGGGTGGGGAAAATGCAGGAGATTACCACAGGGATGAGAATTAAGGAAAGCACCAAAGGGATGTTTGAAGGAAAGGGGAGATTTTGTCATCCATGGAATCAGGTGAAGTTCAAACGAGATGCTGCAAAGGAATTGAGAGTAACACAAGATACATCTTTGCCCTTCCTAATTTTAAGCTGATCTTTGGAAGGCACTGATGGGTTCTTTAATTTAAATCAGTAAAATAAAACCAAATCAAACCAGTATCTGAGCATACATTCAGAGAAAGATCTCTTATTGTGCCAGGCCTAGCCCGCATGCCAGAGCTCTAAATAAACAGTCTAAATATACAGGTTCATAAATCTTGTGTGTGAAATTAAAACAAAGGATGGGACATTGATTTATTACATGTTTGTTTGAAACACTAAGACTTAGTCTTTAGTTATAATAATGGTGTCCTCTGTGCTCCATAAGAGGGCAGAGGTGCTTGACTTCAATTGTGCTTTTCTTGGTTTTGGTAATTATAAGGTCAGTAGGAAGTGTTCCCAAAACAGCAATCTTTTTGGCTCCACTTTTAGATTGTTTCTAGATTCCCATTAAAATCTCATAACTCACTATAAGTTCCCCAAAAGGAAACTGACCTCATGAACTTGAAATATAGCTCTTCTTTTTTTTTTTTTTTTTTTTCAGAATGCCATAAAAATCAGGAGAATCACTTGAGAGCTTTTTAGTCAGACTGTGCCTGAGGTACTTCACTAAGTGTTGATTCTTATTAAGAGGTAAAGAAGCACCAGTAATTTTACACTAGATGCAGATACATGCTCCAGTTTATTATAGATATGCTAGCCCCCAAAGTGTGATTACTCCTAAAAGTGCAGGAGTTTTTTCTGTTGTTTTGGGGCTTTTTTGTTGTTTTTTTTTTTTAATTTTTCCATATTGCAGTACCTCCCAAACCTCAAGGCTTGGATAGCTCCACTGTCTCTCATGCACACTGTGTAGAGAAGGGAATGGATGGGCAAGAAGTTTTCTCCTTTTTTTATTGTTCAAAGTGCTAGCACGCTGGATTGAGTATTGAAGAGTGAAATTAGAGTGAAAATTAAGGAAATAAAGCAAATAAAAAAGGAGGAATTGTAGATAGTGGGTATCATTGAGGGCCAAGCTGGCAAAGGAATTGTTAATTGAAGTTAATATTGTTGATAAAGTTGAGCTGTTAATAAAAGTTAATTGACTTGATGCCCCAGATCACTGCTCCATTTCATGAGTCCCACCTCTGGGCAGCCTAAGACCACATGTCATTGACTTAGTGGATCCTGCAACTCTTTTAACAAAGATAACTCCTTTCTTGGGGCCGAGAAGTCTCTACAGAGAGGTCTTTAAGGAGATAAGCATGAGTATACTGGGAGAGCAAGACCAACACAGTGGACACGGGGTACTGCCCATCCCTGGGATGAAGAAATCTGTCCATCTCCCAGCTTTACTCAGGTTCCTCAATGGAAAGGGGTAATGAACTTTCCTCAATAAAATAACAGGGATGAATTGATTTCTCCATAGTCTTATTCCAGTGCCCACACGATTCCAGTGCCCGTCAGATGCCTCTGATCCTTTTTAAGACTTTTCAGCAATCTGAGCAAATACGTTAAAGGAGCAGTTAGGCCAATGAGATGAAATTACCTTCTCTTTCCTTAGAGGTGATTTCTAAGGAGTTAAGCTTCAAAATTCTCTGGAGGTCAGTATCCCTTTTTTCCCTCTTTCACTGGATAATGAAAAGCCAGAGGCCTCACTAATCTGATGAATTTCAGCAGTGGCAGCTCCCTGAGAAAAGGTGCAGAAGAAATATAAGGAGTCCGCACATACTGAAAACCCCCTGCAGACTAACAGTGAAAATGAGAAGAGGATGTGAAAACAACACGTGGGGGAAAAAAAAATAAAATTAAGCACCTGGATTTGAAAGAGAAACCTAAAGGAAGCCAGGTAAAAAGAGAAGGAGAGAGTACAGAGATCAATAGTTCCGTGCCTTTGGTGACTGAAACAGCAAAAACTCTGTTCAACTTTCAGCAAAGAATTGAAATTAAATGACATAAAAAAACCGAATAGTAGTGAATGTTGCCTGGAGAGGGTGTGAAAACTCCTTGGATGTGTAGTAGAAGACCAGAGGCAAACATGCTCCAGATAGGTGGAGTTATTCTTGATTCTGCCTTAGTTGATAGGAAAGGACTAGGGTAGAGGTTCCCAAACTGGGGACAAAGAATATACCTGAGAAGCCCTATCAAATTACTTTCAGCCTTGGTGAGTCCCTCTGCCTTTGTTCTTTGCCCTTCCATCACCAAAAGTTGTTTCTTTGAAAATGGATGAAAAAAACCCAAACAACCTCCCCCCCTTGCACACATTTTTTTTTTTGAATTTGAACAAATGCAGAGAGCAAGATGAGAACAAAATACTTTTTAAGGGAACTTGGGATGAAGAGTGAGGCAGAGGGGTTACTCATCTATTCTAGGAAGGAAAGATAGCTCAATATTAAAAAGTCCCAAAGCTTTGGGAGTCGATGACCTTTAGGTCCATCGCACGTCTTGGAAATCCACTTCTAAACAAATATTCATTGCTGACTCATGTTCTGATAAAACCAGCATATTGCAGTCGTTTGCTGGTGGAGTCTTTTCAGCTCACTCAGAGCACATTTACTGCCAGATCATTCCTTTAATCATAGAACAAGAAATGTTACATGTGCTGAACAAATCTCTCATTAACTTGAGCAGGTTACTACTGCAGCTCTGTTGTACTTCAGCTTCTGTTTTCAGAGAAGATGTTGTAACCTATTGTGTATGTGAGTCACAGCTGACACCACCAGGCTTTGTCAGGAAGAAAACCACAGGCTAGGACTCTACTAATTCTAGATGCCTACTCATGAAGAAGTCTTCAGAACTTCTGTCCTGGGACAGAGATACCTGCTTTTCATTTTTACTGTGTACAGCAATCCATTGAACGGAGGGTTTGGGGTTTTTTTTTGTAATCCCTCTTACTCTCATTAAAATAATTAAATCCCTCTCAACCTCTGTATAGTGTCACATTTTGGCCCTTTAAAATTGTCAAACACTGGGGAAATTAAAATAAGAGTTGTGTCTGCAAGTGCTCCTTGTGTCCATCACCCTCAGCCTGCCTTCTGAAACCCCCAAAATTTCATTGTCAGCTTAGACAGGGGGAAAATAATTGAATCAAAGAATCATAGAAGCATTTTGGTTGGAAAAGACCTTTAAGATCACCAAAACCAACAGTTAACTCAGCTCTGCCAACTCCACCACGTCCCCCAGCACCATATCTACATGTCTTTTAAATACCTCCAGGAATGGTGACTCCACCACTGCCTTGGGCAGAATGTTCCAGAGTCTGACAGCCCATTCAGTGAAGACATTTTCCTAATAACCAATCTAAAAATCACTATTTTTTTTTTTTAATTGCCACTGATGTTGAATGAAAGTTAGTTTATCTGTATGAACTATTTTTTAGCCATGCACACAAAGTCATGCCTTTGGGAATTAGGGCTCCTTGCAGACTTTTGCAACCAGCAAAGCCAGAACAGAAATTCCCATCAGCTTTCAGAGGCTTTTTTTTTTTTTTCCTGGGAGACATTGCCTGCATTCCAAAATTTTATGTACTTGGAAAATTTCCTGGGCAATCAGGGCAACTGGTGCATCACAAGCTACTTCTGTGCTAGGAACCTGTTTATATAGAGGCTGGATGCATGGGAATTGCCAAACAGGCTTGAACCTTGGAACACACTTATGTGTGAGCTGTGCCTGGGAGATGTTTGGAGAATCTCCCTGGCACACACCAGAGCCATGTCAAGGACTTCTCCAACTTTTTGCTAATACAGATGGATCATGTTCTGGTGCCCGAGGATGTTCCCAGATGGTTTGATATACAGAGGCATCCGAAAATGATGTCCCCATCTCACGTTCATCCCTACAACACTAGGAAAGAGAAAAGGATTTCATTCCATCCCACGGCACTTACTGAGAATTAAACCATAAAATCATGGGATGTTAAAGGTTGGAAGGGAGCTTTGGAATCATCTAATCCAACCCCACTGCTGGAGCAGGTTTACCTAGAGTGGGGTGCACAGGATGATGTCCAGACAGGTTGTGAATATCTCCAGAGACTGCAGCACCCCTCTGGGCAACCTCTTGCAGTGCTGTTACTCTTCCAGTAAAGTTCTTCCTCATGGTAAACCTCCTGTGTTCCAGTTTGGGACCAAATCACCATCCTCCTCATTTTTGTGGGCTTCTTCCAACAGTCCTCCTGTCATCATTACAATACCTTAATGCTGGAGTAGGACTTTTTGCATGTGTTTGTAGCAAGAGGACAAGGGGCCATAGTTTAAAACTTGAAAAGGGAAGATTTAGATTCAATATCAGGAGAAAATTCTTTATTATGGGGGTAGTAAGACACTGGCACAGGCTGCCCAGGGAAGTTTTGTAGCTGAGGTCACCAAAAAAAAAGACCAGTCAGTTATTTCATATTTAAACTGCTCAGGCAAACTCACATCAAGAAAAAGGAAAAAAGAAATAATAATATGGAAGTTGCATTGATCAAGCTTTAAAAAAAGCAAGACTCTCTTCAGTAGAAGCTTATCCTGTTGTGCTATCTGCCTTGGCTAACATTAATAAGTGTTATCACACTGTTCAGCCTCTTTTAACCTCTCAGGCCATGTTGTAATTTTCAATGTTAGTTAACTAGTTGGCTGGAAATTTAACAGCAACTCAACTTATGCTCTAAGTCTCCTTTCCCACACTTTTTAATAAAAGGTTAATCTGAGTTTCTTTAGAAAATTTTCATTCTAGAGAACACAGGTAGGGGGTGATAGATATTATGATGCTGCTTGGTTGAAGGAGATGGGGCTGTTCATCCTGGAGAAGAGGAGACTGAGGGGAGACCTCACTGGCCTCTACAACTCTCTGAAAGGAGGCTGTAGTGAGGTGGGTGCTGGCATCTTCTCCCCAGTGACCAGTGATAGGACAAGAGGTAATGGGTTCAACTTTGTCCAGGGAAGGTTCGAATTAGATATTAGGAAAAATTTCTTCACCAAAAGAGTGGTGAAGTATTGGAACTGCTTGCCCAGGGAGGTGGTGGAGTTGCCTTCCCTTGGGTTATTAAAAAAATGGGTAGACATGGTGCTTCAGGAGATGATTTAGGGGTTAAGGGCTTGTAGGACTGATAGTTGGATCTGAAAGGTCCTCTCCAACCATGATAATTTGATGATTCTGTGATTCTATGATGACATATTCAATGATGAGATGATAGTATTTAGATAAAGACGTGTGGAACACATTTTCATCTTTGTAACTCATGTAGTATTTGATGATCTCAAATTCTATAATCAGATTGATTCAGTCCAGAACAAGTACAGCTTTTTCAGCACCTGCCAATCTTTTTTTTTTCTCATCATAACTCGGAGTTATGTGGAGATCAGCTCCAAATGGGGTGTGATTGCATGTTTATACCAAATTCTGGGTAAAGAAAAGTCTGTCCAAATCCACATTGCCACCACTACAACATCAGTGTGCTAGAGAGTTTGTTTGTTGTTTTTTTTTTTTTCCAAGTGAGGGATTTCCATCCCAGTTGGAGATCCAGAAAAACAGAGAGTGGGACATTAAATCCAAAACCAACAAGAAGTTAGATCTTCCTCTTTATAGATTATAGATTATAAAGAATATATAGATTATTCTATATAATCTATATAGATTATAAAGAAGAGATCTGTGGTCAGCACATCCTGTTTTACATCTTTGCTTCTTCAATCATGTTTGGGTTGGAAGGGATCTAAGAGATCATCTTCTTCCAACACCAGTGCCATGGGAATGGACACCTCCCACTAGACCAGGCTGCTCTAAGCCTCATCCAACCTGGCTTTCAACAATTCCAAGGATGGGGTATCCACAGCTTCTCTGGGCACCTTTTGCCAGTGTCTCACCACCCACACACTAAAGAATTCCTTCCTAATGTCTACTCTAAATCTCCCTTCTTTTTGTTTGAATATTCATTGCACCCAGAATATATTATCTGCAATTTTGAACACCTGCAGCCATAACATCAAGGAAAAGTGTGTATGCTTTGTACCTTCAACACATAAGTTAAAATATAAATGTGTGCTCTCATATTTTTTTAATGAGAAGGTTAAGGTGCGTACAAGAAGAAAAAAAAAATATTTGCATACTGAGACGTATTTATGTGCTTGCATATACTTGCTAAATTTTATTTTAGGTACTCTTTTATAGAAGAATTACAATAGACATTTTTTTTAAGGTTAAGTCCTCCTTGGTGCATGAGAGACATTAAAAACCCACAGATGAAAGACTGTATTACACATGTTCAGAACAAGAATCGTGTATGATAAGAGGGTATTTGCTTCTATTTTCGTTTGTTAAAGGGAATCATAGTTGGTATATGAGCTGGTTTGTTGACAGAGGGAGGGAATGAACCATGAAGCCAAGCCAAACCATTCCACCTACAACATTAATTAACTCCAATACAAAGAAGCCATTCAGTTTTTATCCTTTTTTTTTTCCAAAAAATATATTTAAACACAGATTAGAAAAACAAGGACCAAAAGCACTGTTTCTTAGCCCATTTGGGCTGATTGTGCAGTAATGTGTTACAAATCTAAATTCCTGTAATGTAAGTGTTCACTTTCCCCATCCTATTTGTGGAGCTGATCCAAAACACTCAAAAGTTTCCCATTGAGTACAGAGGCTTTTTTTCAAGTTGTTGCCAAGTTGTCATGATAAAATCCTACCTCTTGTGAGCTTTGAAAACACATTATTACATCCAAGCCTCAGCTTCTCATATATAAGAACAACAATTATAATTTTCATTTGGGGGGAAAGAAGCTTAAAAATGGAACTCGAATTCATCTAAAAGCTAAAAAAGAGAAACTGAGGAGGTTTTATCTTTGTTGATTTTTTTTGATCGTGAGGTTTTAAACCCTAATCTTCCTCCCTAAAGGTCAATCATATAAAGAAGGTGGCAACATCTGCAGGTGGTCTGGTATGTGACAAAATACACCCAGAGGAACCAAATCCACTCCCAGTCGTTCCAGCTGTCCCAAACATAACAGGAACAGAAGAGGTAGACACAACCAGGGCTGCAACTGTGATTTAGTTTCTTACTAAATTCTTGACCCCTGCTTTCCTGCTACTTCAAGGAATATGTGGGAAGCTACTGCTGCAAAGGAATATTTATGGAGGTGCTATGGAAGACAGCATCCTCAGTGCCCTCCCATAGGATCAGTGAACTGTGAGAGAGTGGAAGCTGAGGTGGGACTCTGATGAGGAACAGGCTGATGAGTCTCTGCAAGTGCTCCCAGACATGCTGTATTTGAGAATTAAAGACATTTTTACAGATTTATGGAGTCTCTAGTTAGGGACAGGTGAAGAAAGACATTAACTTGTCTAACGATTCTGTTTTTAAGGGGTTATCCTGTATTTCTGGAAGATGGCAGTCTCTCCCTTGCTTTAAATGATATCTCTGTTTGTTTAATTGATTTTCTCTAGGTGTGCAAAAAATCAGCTCAATCATCAATCAGACTTTCGCAGAACAAAGAGAAGGAGAGTGCTTGTTGATGCCATTTTTTCGGTGTAAAATCTGCCTTGAGAAATCTTTGAACAAAAGTAAGCTCTGACAAAATATCTTAAGAGAAGTCCACTTATGTTGCCCTCAGCAACACTGAATTCTATTCCTGAAATAAAAATAATGGACTTTGCCAGTCAAAAAGCCATGTTAGCTATAAACCTGCTTTGCACTTTTTGCTCCAGTAACAAAATTCCATGCAAGGAAGCAGATCTGTGAAAGGCCCATTAACAGCTCAGTAGGCAGCAGATGCTCACCAGAGATCCAGACCAGAATGTCTCCTTGCAAAGATGCAGTGAGGTTATTTGTTAGTTAAAGCCTTAAGAGGTGGTGGCAAGTGATATGTCTCTGATGGCTCCTAAAAAGTTGTGGGTAAGAGCTTCAGCAGAAGTCTCTTGAAAGATTCTTCCCAGCCAAGCAGCTGCTGGGTCTTCACTCTGGAGTGAATGCAACATAGAAAACATGGCCAAATCCAGCCTGGATTAGCAGGAGTGTCTGACCTCTAAGAAACAGTTTTGATTCAAATGTAGGAGAAAGTCAGGATGGAAGCTCTGAGATGGCCAGTTTGAGAAAGGCAGGACTGAGAAAAGTCTCCTACTCAGACTGCCCAGTGGAGTCAAACATCCATTGGAGTCAGAGAAGCCCACAGGGGTGTTGACTTGACTTTGTGTGTTGAGCACAACCTTCTGCAGAGTGTGAAAGTCAGTATGAGGCTAGAGGGGTGTCTTGAGGGATAAGATCCTTCCCAGCTTAAGGGCAAAGTTCCACCATGCTTGGGCTTAGGGCTCAGGAGTGTCAGAGTTGTCAGCAGCAAGGTCAGGGTTGTCTACAAGAAATAATGGCAATTTGGAGGCTGGAAGTGACAGTAGAACAAGGAGAGACTTCTTCAAGAAGGGGCTCATTCCCAGAGGACCCATGGAGAGCTAAGAGAGCTCTCAGTGGCTCTCACCAGGTTCAGCTGGGAGCCCTGACCACCAGGCAGGACCATAACCATGAGAAGAATTCATTCAGAAGTAGTGAAGTGTCCAACAGCCTTACCCACAATCTCAGACAAGTCAGAAATTAAATATAACTCTTAAGACAACAGCAGGAAGATGTGTGGGGGGTCGAAGGACCAGGCAAACTGGTCAGGGGTGTCAAGATTTACTGGTGCATGCAGGGTCTCAACAGCAGCTGGTCCAAGGCTGGCAATGGGATCCCTGTCAGCAGCTATGTTTAATTATGGATTTTGCATGGATTTTGATGAATTACATGGACCATGACTTGACATTGTTTTAAATGGTAACACTGCAACAAAATGAGATTTAGGATCTATATAGAGGAGAATTTACACAATTTTGCATGGATCATCACCAGCAGAGATTATTACTATGACTACTGTAGCTGATGCAGAAGACTTTTTTAATTGCTCATACTTGACCATTAGATGTTAAGCAGCATGCAAACTCAATAACTTAAAAAGAAAATTTTTTTTCCAGGATCTAAGCACTTGAAATGTTTTCCCTGATGAAGCTATGGAGAAAATGACACGTTCTGGCTTTGACAGGAGCAACTTACGTGCCATGATTGTATCTACAATCATTCTTATGGGTCATTAGATTGAAAGAACAAATTAAATAGAGTTGTTCTGCAAAATTCACCCATTGTTAAATAATATATCTCAGTAGAATAGAAGCATTACATATTTCTAGTAATATGCTAGCTCCATTTTCAATCAAAAGAATCATTAAAGGCTTGGTTGAAAAGAATGTATTTTTCTCTGTGGCCACTGGAGCTTTAAACCATGGAAACGTTCAAATGTTTCTGGCAGATGTTCATTCCTATACAGGAGAAAGAGAAGTGATTTATTATTGGCTTAATTATTTTCAGTACGAGGGTAAAAATTCATTAGGAATGATTGAAAATTCAAGAATGTACCAAAGTCAGTTGACTTCACAATGTGTTGTCGTTTGCAAGTGGCAAAGCTAACACTGGCTTGCATGGTATGAGTTCATCCATGGTCACCTGGAAATAGGAAGTGACCAATGTTTGCAGTGACAGGTAATTTTTTTTCTTGGACAATTTGATATAACAACTTATAAAAAAAAAAAAAAATCAAAGAAACAAAAACCCCACAGGCTCTTAGGCAGGCAAAATCTTCAAATAATGACAAGAATCTGCAGGCTTCCAAGCTTAATAGAAGCAGGGAATTCTAAGTTAAACCCACTTCTGTTAAAAAATTGAAGAATATGAAGTAAAATGGTTATCATCTTCTGGACACAGAGGGAGGATGTCAAATATTCGTGCAACATACTGAAGGATGAGACCTGGAAAATTCCTGGAAAATGGAATGTTTAAAGTCATGGACAACAAATAGGTTTTCTCCTGAATATTTACCATCATTAGCTACCATGCTTACTAAATATATTTCTCTTTTAAGGGACCTGTGGCTTTGAAGGCTTCTGCCTCCATTTCAGACCTGGACTGCCAGAGAATGTTGCTTGTAGAAGGCATTTAGTGAAACCTCCTGCCAATACTGCATCAAGTCAGCAATGACCTCTCCTAGTCAATTCTTGAGACATCTTGAGACAACTCTAATAAATTGTTCAGATATTTCACTGATTTCCCAGTGAGGGGTTTTGGCTTGGTTTGGGGGTTTAGGCTTTTTTTATGGATGTCCATGGGGAGCCTTGAAGCTGCAGTTTGGAGGCACCACCTTCTGTTACATCACCCACAAGCCTCACATCAACCAGTCCTTCTGAACAGTGCTTCTTAACGACTTTTCTTAATCCTCAAAAAAAGAAGTTTAAAATTTACAGGAGTTATTCCATCTTGCAGCTCTTGAAGCCAGGGAAATGTTTAGGCACATCCACAAAAGGTGCTTTTCTTTACGCCTTGCGTTAAAATTCATTTTAATGTGTTTTCCTGCCATAAACCTCTTATTCTGTATGCCAGGGGGGAAAATTGCTCCATTTCAATTCCCACATCCTTTGAGGAAGAGAAAACTGAGGAAGACAGAGCAATTTACAGTGTTAATGTGGCTTTTGAAATGTGTTAAAAGTCTAGCTAGGTTTTATGATTTAATGCTAAAGCTTAGACCAGCTTGATCTTCTTGCACTGAAGTTTAGGTGTAAATAGTAACTAGCAGATAAGTTATAATAAATTATTGTGAAAAATTGGTCATATATTTACCTGTTATCTAGAATGAATGTGCTAACAAAGCAGAAAAAAAAGTTTTATTCAACAACATAAAACTATATCTGAAATACATGACTTTTTTTTTTTTTTTCATGGAATGCAGTATTCTTAATCTAATTTATCTACATTATTAAAAAAAGAATTAACTTTTTCGGGATTCCATAAACATTATGGAAAGAAGTGGGATCAGCAAGAGGGTAGGGGAAAGTGAAAGATTAAGTAGAATGTGTGTACATGCCCCAAGAATTACACAAGCAAAACTGATCATGTGTTTTTATTTCAAATCTCATTTTTTTCCATTTTTAAATCTTTCATAGAACTCTTATATCCATTTTTATTTTCGAGATGGCTATGAAAACAATCTTTTGTTTGTTTAAACAAAACCTGATACTGATTCCATTAAGGTTAAATCCCTGATATCTATAAAAAAAGGATTTAATAGATTTTTAAGTGAATGGCTTATGAAAGATCTGAAGCAGAGGCCTTTTGTTCCTTAGTAAAGTCAAGCTTGTAAAAAAATTCATCCGTGTATTTTTGGGTAACATTAGTTCACTTTAGAGAAAAAGACATGATATATTAAGGTAAACAGTATTTCCCTAAAATATCACTTGTAACAAAGTGCTGCCCTTTATTCTTTATGCTCTGCTTGAAGCATTGATTAGTCCATGTAACTGCAGAGCAGCTTTGCTGAAATCATTACTCAAAAGAGGCTCCACAGAAGCTCTGACCAAGAGATGCTGGCCACACGTGAATGTGCTAAGAAGGAAGGGAGGATGCTACATGATGGGCAGAGCTGGAAAATCACAGAGGTGGGTGCTGTTGTATTTCTTGCCATGCATTCCAGCACTTCCCTAAATCATGAGAATTAGGGCAGTTCCCTGGATGAGCCTCTGCCACTGAACTGAGCAGGTGGCCATTATTCACTGGAGTCTGTGGACATCAAATTTCATAGAATCACAGAATAGTTTGGGTTGGAAGGGACCTTAAAGATCATCTAGTTCCAACCCTCCTGCGTGGGCAGGGATATTCCCCCCAGACCAGGTTGCTCCAAGCCCCATCCAACCTGGCCTGAGACACTTCCAGGGATGGGCCATCCACAGCTTTTCTGGCAACCTGTGCCAGTGTCTCACCACCCTCACAGTTAATAATTTCTTCCTAATTTCTAACCTAAATCTCCCCCCTATCATTTTGAAACCACTTTCCCTCATGCTATTTGCCAGCCCCATGGCAAGGGATTGTTGTGCTGACAGACACATGATCAGAAGCAATTGATGATCAAGAAAGCTGCCCAAAAAAGGAATTTATTATTATTTTTTTAATAGAGTGACGTCTTAAAGAGTCTGCTGACTTCTAGGAAACACTGAAATGCTTCCCATTTCTTTTGTCTATAGCTCATGTCTTGTCTCAAGCAAATTCTGATCTCTCTCCTGCCTATAACTTTGACTTATACTTCATTGTCTGAATGATTTTCAGCCCTTTAAGAAATGCTGAGGTTTTGGAACACCTCATTTTTTTCAGTGACTGATGTGAAATACCCTAAATTAATGCACTTGTAGGGTGAGACCTCAGAAGTGATTTAGCTGCTTTGCAAAACACTTTGAATACTGTTCATTAGCTCAATCTTTTCCAGTCTTGGTTAATCTTAGTAAATACAAATTTATGCCTTTTGTAGCATGAAAACTCATCGTTTCATTGGTTGTTGAAGTGTCTGTAGAGAGCTGAGTCCAACAACCCAGGAGAGGAAGGTAACAGTGACTTGGTACTGAGAATGATTAGAGTAGTTAAGGGATGTTTCCATGTAACAGGGCTGAAGTTAACCAAATTCAATAAAAATTATAGCTTACAAGCCATTTGCAGCAAATAGCATAGTCTCCCTCTTTTCCTTCCCCAAGACATTTTATTGTCAAGGTCATCTTCTTCTTCCTCCTTCTCTTCCTATCTTCCCTCACCTTCCCCTTCCCAAATGCTGACACACATTTTTTCTTCCAGTTTTCTGTTTTGTTTTGGTTGTGTATTTTCTGTAACAATTAAATAAAAGCCTCTGAAATCCCTTTTTTTTTTTTTTTCCCCATGACTGCCTTCATTAATGACACTTCTCTTTGTTAGGAGTAGCTGATTTATTTTATTACACTTGCCAGAAATGTATCTGAAAGAAAAATAAACTGTGAGAAATAGACCTTATCATGCTGTGCACGCCTGCATTTCAAACTGATTTTACTGGAAGCTACATTATCAGGACAAAGCTGATGCACTGGCATTCTTCTGAACCTCAGGGACACAGTGAATCTTAACAATCCTCCAGGAGAAACTCCTGAGATAGGACTGTGGCCATTGAAATTCAAGGATATGCCTTCCCTTTCCTTTCTGGCTTCAAACTTCTGACTTTACAGAAATGTTAGGCCAGTCTTCTGCTTTGAAATTATCTCAGCTTCATGAAGGTGGAAGTCACCTTGGGTCCTTTAACTCAGTTTTTCAGCTTTATCATATAGCTACAGGACATTTGTGTTCCAGAAGAGCTGAGCAGACTAAAGGTATGAATGATGGTCTCAACAGCCATCCATTTCTACTCATCAGAAACTGCAAATCTCACTGGAAAACATCTTTCATTGCTTTAACTTTAAAAAAAAAAGAGTAAAAATAGAGTGGCTGGTCAAAGCTGAAAGGCAGCTTAGAAAGATTGCAGCACTGGCAGACCCAAAAGGAAACGTTATCACTGCAACTTTCCCACCCAAGGGTGAATCTCACCTGGGTTCAACAGGATTATCTCTAAGAGATGCAGTTCAAACATCCCAGTTCGCCTCTGGTCAATGGAGAATGCTGACAGGTCTTGTATCCCTGAGAGGTTTCCATTTCTGTATGTACTCACCTCGTGCTAAAAGCAATCTGCCCAAAATACAAGGGTGTTGCTAAGTCTTTCCAGAAGACTTATCAGGTTCTTTAATTTCCCATTCCTTTGCCTTCAGTCCACTCTTTGGACTCACATCCACCCCTTAGTAGCAATCTATTGTGAGAAGCCTCTTCCTCTAGAATTTCTGGACTTTTATGGACAACAGGAGTGTGCTTAGGAGAGAGAAAAGATTTGTATTTTGTTTTTAGAGTCACTTACTTTTAGTTCTCACAGGGACTGCTGTTTGAGAAAAGAGTCTCAGCCAAAGTCCTGGCTAAGGTGTTGAATGATTAGGAACTGATCTAGAACCATATTTCATTTTGAACAGTAACTGAGGAATGTTTATTTCTGGTTTTACAAATGGGCCTTCAATGTGAAGCTTAAATCCAATGTTGAAAATCACCTGAAAAGAGAAATGGGTTTAGATTTGAAGTTGTGGAGTGAACCCTTTTTAAGGATGATTTTCTATAATTCAGTTCTGGGTTCTAAACTCTTTCCCACAAACTTCCTATTATTGAATTCATGATTAATTAACACTGCTCCCACAATGTTCTTAGCATTACCATGACTTGGTTCCATGACATTTATTGCTTATTAACACTGAAATATTTTAAAGTTATCATTCTAAACCAGCATATACCAAAATTAGTCAGTAAAAAGCTGCACTGGAACCAGGAAAAAGTGATTCACCTGTTCCACATTGACTCAATTACAAATACTTTTGAATTTTTTCATGGATTAATAATTTCCAGCAATTCTGCAATATGCAGACTTGATTATTGAGTAGCCATAGATATCATGCTGTGTATGTGGTGAAGCAAGGACCAAATTTAGGTAATATTTAAAACCCGTTGCAGCTTATTGATTCAATATTTGCTCTCTTTTCTTTTTAACTTCTCCCCACGCAGTCATCACGTGGGCTTTATGTTTCCTGCTGGGCCATGTTTATAACCAGCACAAAAACTAAAGGTCTGCTACTTACTTACTACTCGTGAGTTAAATGTCCCCACAACACTGAGAACCTCCCCTACCAGTGAGCTGCTGTGCAGGTCTGGCAGCTCAATTACCTTCCAATTTATTTCTTTATTTTGGAATTAACCTGAAACTTTGACCAAGATTCCTGAAGCTTTTTAGTGTGGTGAAAGTTCAAGGGGTAATTTGTAGGGGGTATAAAGAATAAGCAAAACCTCTGTAAGTAAGTAAAAAGTGAAAAAAATAAAATAAATTAAAAAAAAAAAATTGGATAAGCCCCACTTAAGGTGCAATGTCCTGCACATCAACACCTCTGTCTAGGTTTGAACCTCCAAAGATATTAATATTGTGCTAATAATACTCAACTGCCTCTCTCTACAGCTCTGTGTATTCTACATATGGGTAAGATATTCACTGCTAATTTGTCTGCAGAGAGATCTGAAATCCTCTCTGAAGATTTAAATGTCTTACAAGTTTTATTTTTACATCGAAGTTGCCAAAGGTGAGCCCAATTTCAACACCCACGCATGCACTGAAATAAATAAATAAAATAAAGCTTCAGCTTTGCTAGGAGAAGGTCCTCAAATTCCCACCCACAGGAGGATGATATTTTAAATTCTCCCAGAAGAGTGTGGAAAGACCCTTAAATTATCACCTACATCCCCACACCCACGTGGGTGCATACATGAGTATCTTTCAGATGGAGCCCTGGAAAATGGACTTCTGAGAGATCTGGGTGTATCTTTCTATGTGTTTGGTGAAAGAGCAGAGGTGAGAAAAAGGAGTCTGTTTGCAAGCTCTGCACTGCAGCTGTTGCTAGAGGGGAGTTTTCACCATTTTTCACTTCTTCTCTTTACAGGTTAGAGTTCGCCTTCAAGCTTGCACACCTCTAGCTCTTTCTTCCTTTTGTTTCATCCTGGAAATCAATTTTCAGTACTGCCATTGCTGCCTTATCATAGAAATAGAACGTCAGGTTGTTGTCTATATGGGATGTCTCAGCACCCCACTGAGCTGAGATTTAAAGTTTTCCAAAGTGGGGGGAATCCACCACTTCCCCTGGGAGACCATTCCAATGCCTGTCTGTCCTCAGAGGGAAAAATTTACTTCTTGTGTCCAAGAAGTATTATCACGGGGTGATATGTCCAAGAGGTTTTGTCAAGGTGAAGTCTCACTCTGGGTAGCTGTCATGCTTTTCCTTTGAAAAAAAAAAAAAATTAAAAAAATCCCATTCTTCACTCCTCAGCAGCTGGAACAGGGAAACTGCAAATGTAAATATGGAGGATTTCAGGGGAACAGATCCAGTGTGGTGTAAGAAACGATGGCACTCAGAATGCTATTGAGCCTCATGATGGACGATTTCATCGGAGAGAATGTGAGCAAGAGAAAGTCCCTGAGAAGCTGGCTCAATCCAGGGGTGAATGCCCTGACTGATTAATGCTTCCTAGCTCTTGCCATGACAGATTTAAGAAGAGATGCTAAATCTCCCTATTAGCAATTTGCTCTCTCAAGTACTCATCAGTACTTCTGCATATTTCATCCCCTTCTGCCTCTCTGGGCTGCTCCTGCCACCCCTTCTCCAGTGAGCTCTGATCTGCTTCCCTGATATAATCCTGTGATGTCTCTGCACTCTTTCCCCAATGGGGAGGTCGACAGAATCATTGGATCACAGAATGGTTTGGGTTGGGAGAGACCTTTAAAATTCATCTAGTCCAACCAACAGGGACATCTTCAACTAGACAGGGTTGTTCAGAGTCATGTTCAACCTGACTTTGAATGTTTGCAGGAATGAGGCTTCTACCACCTCTCTGGGCAATGTCCTCAAGTGTTTCCCCACCTTCACTGTAAAAGGTTCTGCTGTTGTTTTGACCCCAGGCTGTTAGGGTTCTCGTTGGAACAATATGACTTTCTATTCCTCAGCAGTACAGCTGTTTCCCTAGGTTTCCTCTCTGTGTTATAGAATTGTAGAGTGGTTTGGGTTGGAGGGGACCTTAAAGATCATCCAGTTCCAACCTCCCTGCATGAGCAGGGACACCTCTCAGAAGAGCAGGCCACTCAAAGCCCCATGTCTCTGCACAGTAGCAGGGATTCTGGCTAGAAAGAGTCACTTTCTAAATGCAAATGAGGGCATTAATGTCCCAGTTGATGTTGTCAATACGCCAGAAAGTCAGAGCATTGAAAGATGTTCTTAACTGCAGAGCATCACCTGCTGGCATTTTGAAACTTGTGCCTGGAGAGTGTGCCTATAAATCATAGAGTCATAGAATCGCAGAATGGTTTGGGTTGGAAGGCACCTTAAAGATCATCCAGTTCCAACCTCCCTGCATGGGCAGGGACACCTCCTCTAGACCAGGTTGCTTCTAGGCCCCATCCAACCTGGCTTTGAAAATTTCCAGGAATAGGGTATCCACAAATTCCCTGGGTAACCTTCCAGTGTCTTACCAGGACACAGCATGCCAGAAAAATGTAGATGCTGTTGAACAAGAAAGACCTTGGTTGTATCAGGACTCGTGGCTTTTGTATATAAATATATATATATATGAAAGATCTAGTTTTCTTCCACATTTTTTTTAAGTTAAAAGGTGACAAGGTGCCCATAAGAACAAATACCTCCATGAATGGCACTAATCAGTCTCATTCCTATGAAGTTCATCAACAAACTTCCAGATGTGAACAGCCCTTGTCCTCCAGGACTAAGGCTTGTGAGCATGAAGAAATCCTCAATGCAGCTTCCAAGGCTGGTGCCCATTGAATGCTAAAGAAGGAAGAATCCATCTGATCTCCAATTCCTTGTGAGAGGGAGGAAATAAAGAAAAATTAGTGCAATTGGCTAGAACTTAGTGGTTCTCAGTCATCTGTGACATCTCCATTGCTCCCCTTTCCTCCACTTCTCTCCTAACTTTTCAGAGGTGAAATAATATTTTCTAACAGCCAGATTCTCACCTCTGCAGGCTATGGCTGACACTGTAGTCAACCGAAGGAATACATGTCAGGATTTTTGCCTCATGATTTGAAGCAGGAACAGCAGATTTCCAGTATGTGAATGATTTGGAGACATGGAAATACTTGCCCTGCTTATTCCTGTTGTGTTTTCCTCGGTTCTACGAATTGGCCTCTGGTCTAGAAGATATAATAGATGGTGGGATTTCTCCCATCACTCTCACAGAACTGAAAGGAGCAACAGAAGTTCCAATTCTCAGTGAAATTAGCCCAGTGGATCCATTTTTGACCAGGCTTGAAATGGCACGGGCTGATGCATCTTCTTCCATCCCTGGGTTTTAACTTCAATTAATGGCAGAAAGCCCAAGCATGTCTTCTCTTTCCACTGAGGGCCAGCCTGAGCCAAAATAATCATAGATTTGTTATAAGAAACTGGGAAGCTCGAGATGGGGCATGATATCCTTTTGTGTGAGGACCCAGGATGTTTGGTGACTCAGAACATCACATATGAACCCTCTGAACCTGAGCTAATGCCAAGCAACAGCCAGGAGGGAAATGAAAAGCTGATAACTGCATCTGCAATGATCTACTCTAAATTAGCAGTGATCTCTCAGGAAAGAGATCTTGGAGCCACTGGAGATTTTGTTTTCCAGTGCCATGCTCAGTACAAGCAATAAACCGTGAGTAAAATCCTAGAACTTGCTAGGAAATAGAAGACTGTGGAACATTAAAACTGTGTCTGTAACTCCCCAGAGCATCTAAATCTGGGACACTGTGTGTACTTTCATTCATGCCATATAAAAAAACATGCAGCAGATTTAGAAAAAGTAAAAAGAAGGATGATCAGAGATGAGGAATAGATAAGTAGGACTTCTCATGGCAACAGAAAACCAGACATCTACAAAGTGATGCTGAGTATGGCAAGGGTGAGTAAGCAATGTTCATTTTTTTTCCATACCAAACAACCCAGGGCACTACTGAAAGGATCAGACAGCAGGTTTCAAAAAAAAGACAAAGACATTCCTTTACACAAATCATGTATCTTGTCATGGGAGTTAAAAATATAAATGTTGTTCAGAAAAAGTTTTGAAAAATCAGTAAAAAAGAGACTGAGGACTAGCAACTAAATAGCTAATCTAATAAATTCTCAGCCTGGAGAAAAGGAAGCTCCAGGGGGACCTTAGAACACCTTCCAGTGCCTGAAGAAGCTACAGGAAATCTGAGGAGGGAATTTTTAAATGGCCATGGAGTTATAGGATAAGGAGTGAAGATTTATCTTACATATTAGGAAGAAATTCTTTGCTGTGAGGGTGGTGAGACACTGGCACAGGCTGCCCAGAGAAGCTGTGGCTGCCCCATCCCTGGAAGTGTTGAATTCCAGGTTGGATGGGGCTTGGAGCAACCTGGTCTAGTGGGAGGTGTCCCTGGTCATTTAGGGGGGTAGGAACTAGAGAGTCTTGAAGGTCTCTTCCAGCCCAAACCATTCTATCAGAATAATAGAGCAAACCCACTGAGCACTAGAGCATGAAAGATCAGTAGGCTGTAATGAATCACAGCTTGCCCCAAAAGCACCACATCATGCTAGTGTGAAAAAAGATGAATGTTATACTCCACTTTGTAACCTGCCAGCTCTGTTCTGCTCACCCCTGGGAAAACCTT
Source organism: Florisuga fusca (assembly GCA_038090715.1). Taxonomy (NCBI): domain Eukaryota; kingdom Metazoa; phylum Chordata; class Aves; order Apodiformes; family Trochilidae; genus Florisuga; species Florisuga fusca. The sequence continues at coordinate 24,237,040 of JAAWXA010000011.1, forward strand.
GGTTGGAGGAGAGTGTATAAAGTGGGGCAGTCCTTTTCCAGAAAGATTTGTCCTACTTCAGAAGTATCTAGTGGGAACCACAAGAGCAACCAACAGAGAAAAATTACCTGTGAGGAAACACTGAAACCATTATCTGCTTCAGAGGGAAGAGGCTGTGAAGAGTATAGGACCACTGTTCTAGTCCATGAAGGGGGTTTGTGTCAGAGAAGACATCCCCAGGAAAAGAAACACTGAATTTAAGCTATTCCAGATGGTTGTTAGATATTATGAGAAATTTTTCAATGGTCAGGACTGCAAAACACAGGAATGAATTACCTGCTCCATCTCCATCATGAGAGGCCTTGAAAAAAAACAGTTTAAACAAAGATCCATCAAGAGTGGCCTAGAAATAGAGGTCTCTTGTTTTGGGAAGGGAAAAATAAGGCATGCAACCTCTTGAGATCTCTCCCAGACCTATGAATTTGTAATGCAGTCTTAAAATTCTCCCCTAGGCTTGACAATTTGGGTGAAAACATTTTGGGTGTCTTGAATTAATTACCCAGCTTTTTACTACACTGTGGATTGGGACTGGCAATGTCATTTCAGGGAGGTCCATGAAACATTCAGCTGTTTTAGCTTTCTATTGCTAGAAAGAGAACTTCATTTCTCTGCCCTTCAGCAGGGCTCAAGAAGTATTCAGGCTTTGCTGAGATTTTCAGGGTAGAAATCTGGGGATTGATATGAACCCAGGTGCTGGAGCATGTCCAGGGAACAACAAAGTAGGGGAAGGGTTTGGAAAAAAGTCTTACAAGGAATGTCTGAGGGACCTGAAGGTGTTTAGCTTGGAGAAAAGGAGGTTGAGAGAAGACCTTCTCATTCTCTACAACCACCTAGAAGGAGGCTGGAGTGAAGTGGGTGTTGGTCTCTTCTGCCAAGGGAGAAAAAAGAGAAGAGAAAATGACCTCAAGCTGCATCAGGGGAGGTTTAGATTAGATATTAGAAGATACTTCTTGGCCAAAAGGTTTGCCAGACACTGGGAAAGGCTGCCCAGAGATTTCCTTGACTCATCATCCCTGGAAATGTTTAAAATATGTTTAGATGTGGTGCCTTGGAATATGGTTTAGCACTGGACTTGGTAGAGTTAGGTTAATGGTTGGAGTGGATGACCTTAAAGGTCTTTTCCAACCAGGATGATTCTGTGATTTTATTAATTATTTCAGCCTTATTTCTTTAATCTCAGGTGACTGGAGCATGGTGTGTGTTTTTCCTGTCTTGGCTTTAGTTTTTTCAGTGTGAGTTATCTGAGCTGAGCTTGGGTGGCCAAAGGTTTCATCTTCACCCACAAGGAGATGCTGAGGGTGTTTAGGTAGAAGGTGGCTGTGCCACCAAGGTGGTGTCAGAGGTTGCTGAGGGCAACAAAATGTGGGAAGGAGCACAAATGGATGTGTGGATTAATTATTAATTAATTAATAACTAATTACTTAATGAGTTGCTCTCAGTCATGGATGTATGACTACTGCAAGCCCCATGGAGATGCCACCACCAAGTGATACCTCAGGCAGCTTCTGGCTCACACTGTTGTCTATTCAGCTTGCAGCTGCTGGAAGAAGGAGGCATGAGCAAGGCTTTCACATCTCTCTTCCCATGGAGATAAGCATCTCTCAGATGTCTGCTAGGGCTATATGAGATGTAAATGTCAGTCCAGTATGTGGCTGAAATCATCAGGAGATGACTTGGAGACTGCTGGCATTAGCTGGGAAATCTGTACTTTATGTAACTAACAAGGCAGGGTCAGGGCATTATACACCAAAAATAAATGGAAAAAAAAAAAAAGCCCTGGAAATTATATGTCTTCTTGTTTATTTATCAGATTATCTCTCAGCCCAGCAATGAATTTGGCAGACATTTACTACAGATTGTAAGGAGCAGTCAGTAGAAGTTTCTCCAGTCTCTGGGAATTCGTTCTTTCTCAGGCAGAAACCTCTGGTTGGAGAAAGATTTTTTTCCCCTGCTGATTGCATTTTTTTTTTTTTTAAATGGAGTTGGTTAGGATGTTCTCTAAGTATCTTTCCCCATAGGAGCAGATCATTTACTGTTCTCACTGCCTTCAACTCATACAGGCCACTTTCTGCAATGTGTCTGTTCTGACTTCTCTGCCTTGCAGTGGATTTCTGGCATGAGTGCCAGGCAACAGGGCATGTATCCGCCAGCTGTCTGGAGAGACCTGCCCAGAATAAAGTTCAGAATAGACTTGGACTTCCTCTTACTGGACATCACCAAAATATTTTCGTGAGATGCTTTTCTTTGTCTTCCATTTGAGAAGTGGCAGAAAAGAAGGGCAACAAATATTAATGTCCAAAGAAGGGCAACGAAGCTGGGGAAGGGTCTGGAGAACAAGTTTTATGAGGAGTGTCTGGGCCCCTCAGTTCAGGAAGGAGATTGAGGTCCTGGAGCAGGTCCAAAGGAGGGCAACCAGGCTGGTGAAGGGACTGGAGCACAGATCCTATGAGGAGAGGCTGAGGGAGCTGGGGCTGTTCAGTCTGGAGAAGAGGAGGTTCAGGGGAGACCTCATCACTCTCTACAACTCCCTGAAAGGAGGTTGGAGCCAGGGGGGGGTTGGTCTCTTTTCCCAGGCACCTCTCAGCAAGACAAGAGGACACAGTCTTAAGTTGTGCCAGGGGAGGTTTAGGTTGGATANCTGTGTGTACTTTCATTCATGCCATATAAAAAAACATGCAGCAGATTTAGAAAAAGTAAAAAGAAGGATGATCAGAGATGAGGAATAGATAAGTAGGACTTCTCATGGCAACAGAAAACCAGACATCTACAAAGTGATGCTGAGTATGGCAAGGGTGAGTAAGCAATGTTCATTTTTTTTCCATACCAAACAACCCAGGGCACTACTGAAAGGATCAGACAGCAGGTTTCAAAAAAAAGACAAAGACATTCCTTTACACAAATCATGTATCTTGTCATGGGAGTTAAAAATATAAATGTTGTTCAGAAAAAGTTTTGAAAAATCAGTAAAAAAGAGACTGAGGACTAGCAACTAAATAGCTAATCTAAGAGATTCTCAGCCTGGAGAAAAGGAAGCTCCAGGGAGACCTTAGAACACCTTCCAGTGCCTGAAGAAGCTACAGGAAAGCTGAGGAGGGAATTTTTAAATGGCCACGGAGTTATAGGATAAGGAGTGAAGATTTATCTTACATATTAGGAAGAAATTCTTTGCTGTGAGGGTGGTGAGACACTGGCACAGGCTGCCCAGAGAAGCTGTGGCTGCCCCATCCCTGGAAGTGTTGAATTCCAGGTTGGATGGGGCTTGGAGCAACCTGGTCTAGTGGGAGGTGTCCCTGGTCATTTAGGGGGGTAGGAACTAGAGAGTCTTGAAGGTCTCTTCCAGCCCAAACCATTCTATCAGAATAATAGAGCAAACCCACTGAGCACTAGAGCATGAAAGATCAGTAGGCTGTAATGAATCACAGCTTGCCCCAAAAGCACCACATCATGCTAGTGTGAAAAAAGATGAATGTTATACTCCACTTTGTAACCTGCCAGCTCTGTTCTGCTCACCCCTGGGAAAGCCTTGGTTGGAGGAGAGTGTATAAAGTGGGGCAGTCCTTTTCCAGAAAGATTTGTCCTACTTCAGAAGTATCTAGTGGGAACCACAAGAGCAACCAACAGAGAAAAATTACCTGTGAGGAAACACTGAAACCATTATCTGCTTCAGAGGGAAGAGGACCAAGAAGAGTATAGGACCACTGTTCTAGTCCATGAAGGGGGTTTGTGTCAGAGAAGACATCCCCAGGAAAAGAAACACTGAATTTAAGCTATTCCAGATGGTTGTTAGATATTATGAGAAATTTTTCAATGGTCAGGACTGCAAAACACAGGAATGAATTACCTGCTCCATCTCCATCATGAGAGGCCTTGAAAAAAAACAGTTTAAACAAAGATCCATCAAGAGTGGCCTAGAAATAGAGGTCTCTTGTTTTGGGAAGGGAAAAATAAGGCATGCAACCTCTTGAGATCTCTCCCAGACCTATGAATTTGTAATGCAGTCTTAAAATTCTCCCCTAGGCTTGACAATTTGGGTGAAAACATTTTGGGTGTCTTGAATTAATTACCTAGCTTTTTACTACACTGTGGATTGGGACTGGCAATGTCATTTCAGGGAGGTCCATGAAACGTTCAGCTGTTTTAGCTTTCTATTGCTAGAAAGAGAACTTCATTTCTCTGCCCTTCAGCAGGGCTCAAGAAGTATTCAGGCTTTGCTGAGATTTTCAGGGTAGAAATCTGGGGATTGATATGAACCCAGGTGCTGGAGCATGTCCAGGGAACAACAAAGTAGGGGAAGGGTTTGGAAAAAAGTCTTACAAGGAATGTCTGAGGGACCTGAAGGTGTTTAGCTTGGAGAAAAGGAGGTTGAGAGAAGACCTTCTCATTCTCTACAACCACCTAGAAGGAGGCTGGAGTGAAGTGGGTGTTGGTCTCTTCTGCCAAGGGAGAAAAAAGAGAAGAGAAAATGACCTCAAGCTGCATCAGGGGAGGTTTAGATTAGATATTAGAAGATACTTCTTGGCCAAAAGGTTTGCCAGACACTGGGAAAGGCTGCCCAGAGATTTCCTTGACTCATCATCCCTGGAAATGTTTAAAATATGTTTAGATGTGGTGCCTTGGAATATGGTTTAACACTGGACTTGGTAGAGTTAGGTTAATGGTTGGAGTGGATGACCTTAAAGGTCTTTTCCAACCAGGATGATTCTGTGATTTTATTAATTATTTCAGCCTTATTTCTTTAATCTCAGGTGACTGGAGCATGGTGTGTGTTTTTCCTGTCTTGGCTTTAGTTTTTTCAGTGTGAGTTATCTGAGCTGAGCTTGGGTGGCCAAAGGTTTCATCTTCACCCACAAGGAGATGCTGAGGGTGTTTAGGTAGAAGGTGGCTGTGCCACCAAGGTGGTGTCAGAGGTTGCTGAGGGCAACAAAATGTGGGAAGGAGCACAAATGGATGTGTGGATTAATTATTAATTAATTAATAACTAATTACTTAATGAGTTGCTCTCAGTCATGGATGTATGACTACTGCAAGCCCCATGGAGATGCCACCACCAAGTGATACCTCAGGCAGCTTCTGGCTCACACTGTTGTCTATTCAGCTTGCAGCTGCTGGAAGAAGGAGGCATGAGCAAGGCTTTCACATCTCTCTTCCCATGGAGATAAGCATCTCTCAGATGTCTGCTAGGGCTATATGAGATGTAAATGTCAGTCCAGTATGTGGCTGAAATCATCAGGAGATGACTTGGAGACTGCTGGCATTAGCTGGGAAATCTGTACTTTATGTAACTAACAAGGCAGGGTCAGGGCATTATACACCAAAAATAAATGGAAAAAAAAAAAAGCCCTGGAAATTATATGTCTTCTTGTTTATTTATCAGATTATCTCTCAGCCCAGCAATGAATTTGGCAGACATTTACTACAGATTGTAAGGAGCAGTCAGTAGAAGTTTCTCCAGTCTCTGGGAATTCGTTCTTTCTCAGGCAGAAACCTCTGGTTGGAGAAAGATTTTTTTCCCCTGCTGATTGCATTTTTTTTTTTTTAATGGAGTTGGTTAGGATGTTCTCTAAGTATCTTTCCCCATAGGAGCAGATCATTTACTGTTCTCACTGCCTTCAACTCATACAGGCCACTTTCTGCAACGTGTCTGTGCTGACTTCTCTGCTTTGCAATGGATTTCTGGCATGAGTGCCAGGAAACAGGGCATATATATCCCCCAGCTGTCTGGAGAGACCTGCCCAGAATAAAGTTCAGAATAGACTTGGACTTCCTCTTACTGGACATCACCAAAATATTTTCGTGAGATGCTTTTCTTTGTCTTCCATTTGAGAAGTGGCAGAAAAGAAGGGCAACAAATATTAATGTCCAAAGAAGGGCAATGCTTCCATTTGAGAAGTGGCAGAAAAGAAGGGCAACAAATATTAATGTCCAAAGAAGGGCAATGAAGCTGGGGAAGGGTCTGGAGAAGAAGTTTTATGAGGAGTGTCTGGAGGTGTTCAGCTTGGAGAAAAGGAGGCTGAGGGGAAACCTTTTCATTCCAGCTACCTGAAAGGAGACAGTTGGAAGCTGGTTCCTTCTCCCAAGGAACAAGCAACACAACAAAAGGAAATGGCCTCAAGCTGCACGAGAGGAGGTTTAGATTAGATATTAGAAGAAACATCTTCACCAAAAGGGTTATTAAACACTGGAACAGGTTGTCCAGGGAAGTGATGGAGTTACCATCCCCCAAGGTATATGAAAGATGTGCAAATGTGGGGCTAATGGCTATGGTTTAGTGGTGGATGTCACAGTGCTGGATTAACTCCTGGCCTTGATGATCTTAAGGGTCTTTTCCAACCCAAATTCCACAATTCTGTAAAAGTTGGCAGTTGCTGGGTTCGGAACTGGCTGGAGGGCCGGGCCCAGAGAGTGGTGCTGAACGGTGCTGATCCAGTTGGCGGCCGGTCACTAGTGGTGTCCCCCAGGGATCAGTGTTGGGCCCAGTTCTGTTTAATGTCTTTATTGATGATTTACATGAGGGGATTGAGTCCATCATCAGCAAATTTGCAGATGACACTAAGCTGGGGGGGAGTGTTGATCAGCTGGAAGGCAGCAGGGCTCTGCAGAGGGACCTGGACAGACTGGAGAGTTGGGCTGATTCCAACGGGATGAGGTTCAACACGGCCAAGTGCCGGGTCCTGCACTTTGGCCACAACAAACCCATGCACCGCTACAGGCTGGGCACAGAGTGGCTGGAGAGCAGCCAGGCAGAAAGGGACCTNCAATTCCACCACACAGGCATGGAGAAGGAGATCATTTAGACACAACAACCTGATGTTCTTGGCTCTGGATCCCTAACAGCCTTGGATGGGTTCATATCCAAACCATACCCTACACTGTATTTTAATTAAACTGAACAAACAAACCAATCACGGTGCCATCCCACGGGGCTAACTTTGCATTTGGCTGAGCTGGACCATGCACCACTAGGAGGAGGGAAACTGGATGTTCAGAAAGCTTCTTCTTCCTGAGTATAGAATCATAGAATAATTTGGGTTGGAAGGGACCTCTAAAGATCATCTAGTCCAACCCCCCTGCAGTAAGCAGGGACACCTTCAACTAGATCAGGTTGCTCAGAGCCTCCTCAAGCCTCACCTCTCCAGGGATGATGTCTCAGCTTTCTTCCTGGGCAACCTGTTCTGTTTTCCCACTACCCTCATGGTAAAGAACTTTCTCCTAATGTCTAATCTAAACCTACTCTAATTTAAACCCATTGCCCCTGATCCTGTCACTCCAGGCCCTTGCAAACAGTCCCTCTCCATCCTTCCTGTATTCCCCCTTCAGATTCTGGAAAGTCACTATTAGGTCTCCCTGGAACCTTCTATTTTCCAGGCTGAACAACCCCAGCTCCCTCAGCCTGGCTTCTTAGAAGAGGTGTTCCAGCACCCTGATCATTTTCTCAGCACTCCTCTGGTCCTGCTCCATCAGCTCCATGTCCTTCCTGTGTTGAGGGCTCCGGAGCTGGATGCAGTTCTCCAGGTGAATACGTGTGGCCACGAACCAAATACACTTTCTTACAATAAAAAGTTGTTGGGAAAAGACAGAAACAAACAACAAAAAGAAAACACCACAAAGAAAATGGCTCCAGGACTATTTCTCTTTGCTGTATTTCTTCAAGCTGTCTTCTTCTCTCTGCAAATTTGGCAAGCAGAGGCTGGCATCCCAGCTCAAGGGATGCCTATTAAATAAATCGGTTCAGTCTCTTAACTGCTGCATTCATAGCAGTTTCCTGGGGTTTTTCGGGTTTTGTTTGTTTGTTTGTTTCTTATCACACAGTAGAGAGAAACTGTTTGTGCTCCTGCCTCCCATCCAGGCACTGCTGCTGGTGACAGCCATCTCCCCATGACTCAGCCTTACTGCCTGCGTGGAACAAAAGATGGTTTTTATTTTGATGATTAATACGGATCAGGAGGCAGGGAGAAGCAGCCAGGTGGGGTTGCTGTAGAGGTCGACTGAGCCCCAGTTTGTTTGCTTGGTTTTCCTGTGACAACACCTCTCTGAAGTCACCTGAGAACTGAACCTGAAGGCTTAAGAGGAAGAAGTTGCTGTTATCTGAGTTGGAGACACAAACTTGATAAAGTGGCAACAAACTATAACATCACAGAATAGTTTGGATTGCAAGGGACCTTGCAGCTTTCCTGCAGCACATTCAGGTACTGGAAAGTGCTCTGAGGTCTCTCTGAGGTCTTCTCTCCTCCAGGTTGAACAACCCCAACTTTCTCAGCCTATCTCCAAAGCAGAGGTGCTCCAGTCCTCTGATCAGCTTTCTGGTCCTCCTCTAGACACATTCCAACAGCTCCATATCATTCTTGTGTTGGGAGATCCAGAGCTGGACACAGCACTGTAGATGGGGTCTCACGAGAGCAGAGTAGAGGTGGATAATCCCTTCTTTTGACCTTTTGGCTACATTTCTTTTGATGCAGCCCAGGACACTGTTGGTTTTCTGAGATTCCAGTGCATATTGCTGGCTCATGTTAAGCCAACCATCAACCAACACTCCAAAGTCTTTCTCCTCAGAGCTATTCTCAATCCTTTCTCCACCCACCCTGTATTTCTGCTTGGGATTGCATGTGCAGGACCTAGGGTGAGAGGCTTTAAAAAAAAGGATGTCCTGGTTTGGGCCAGGATAAAGGTAATTTTCTGTCTTGTACTTTTGCTTTCAGCTAAGTTTCTTGCAAGCAGCTGCACTTGCTGAAATGAACAGCAAGTTTCTCAGGCAGTGTCTGCTTCTAGGACTGATAACACTCCATGGTTATAGTTACTGCCAGAGACTGGTGTGCAGACTCAAGGACACTGCTCACTTCTGAGGAAAACATTTTACCCTGCAGAAGGAGTAAAGAGATCCCACCTGAACCCCTCCTTTGGGGAGGCCCGAGACAAGATAAATGCCAGAACTGACCAAACAGAGTATTCCATCCCATACACCTCATACTCAGTATAAATTGGAGGGATCACGAGGGTCAAACCCTATTTTTTTCTGCTTCCTTTCCTGCCCCTTCCTGCCCTTCCTTCACCGGTTCCCTGTGTGCTTTGGCATCCTGGGAGGATTCCACCCATTCCTCTGCCTTTGCTCCTGATCCATGCCAGCCTGAATCTGTGTGTTCCTGCCTCCAGCTCCCTACTGCTGCTGACCCCAGGGGTCCAGCCTGGACCTTCCCAGGGCTGCCCTGCAGTCTCCGTGGTGATGGGAGAGTTATTGGGGGAAAGGGGGGAGGAATGTGGGATCAATCTTTTCCTGGATATTTGTATATATTTAGTAATTTTTCCTATTTATCATTACTGTTTCATTAAAGTTGTGTAGTTTAGTTTCCAACCCATCAGTCTCTCTCCCTTATTCTCTCTCCTTTCCTTATCAGGGAGGAGAGGGGGATTAATAGAAAAATCTGTGATTCGGTTGAATTGCTGGGCCATTGTTAAACTGTGACAAAGGAGAAAGCAACAGAGGGCAATGAGAAGCTGGATTTTATTTTTGGGGTCTCTAGGATACACATAGGAAATTAACTCTCCCTGGAGATGTTTTCACACCGAAGCAGAGCTGCACAGCCTCATACATCATGCAAGCCAACATGGAGAAGGCATGGAGCCACATGGTGCCCTCCATCACCTTGGGTCTTTTTCTCCTGAGCTGGGCTTCAAAACTCACATGAATTGCTGGGCCAGGCAATTTTTCGAGATAAGCTTCTCTCTCCTCACCTTCAAACACAGGTATAGGGAGATACTGTATTCCCATAATGTCTGGCTTGCTTTCTGGCATAGCCAGCTTCAAAAAATCTAGAATTTTTTCCTATTTAGAGGTGTTAGGGATTGAAAATAAATGCAATAGATTGTTAGTGTATGTAATTGCAAGGTCTTGGGGGCATAAGAACATAGATATGGTTCCTTTAACTCGACTTCTACCTTATGGGCTTCTTTTCACTGAAGTTTCTTGACTGGCTGTGGGCTGAAGCCTAAACCCATGGGCTTTGGATTAGAGGAAGACTCACATTTCAGTTTTAATTGCCACATCTGGGACTTCAGGCTTTAGTACCCACCAGGTCTGAAGATGAAGCAGCACATTTGAAAACGAAGTAAGCAGCAGAGGGCTGATGGTTTTTGTCTACATTTAGGAAGTAGATGACATTCCTCAGTTAGACTTCTTCCTTCTCCATGCCTTGTGTTCTCCATTTAGCCTCCGTACCCAAATGATACTACTGGGGTGTCCAAGTAGTCCTTGGATGTCATTACCCATCTTTTAGGCATGATATAAGTTGTAGTTGGAGGCAAGATCCTTTGTTAAACCAAGAAATAAATTGAAAACAATTGGAATATATGTGCATATATACACTATTTTTAATTTTTTTTCTTTTTCAGACTAGGTAGCTCTGCTGTCCTGAGGAGGATGTGATCTAGAAAGGGGTTGATTCACTGCAAATACCATTAAATTTGGGGTGGGATCTCTGCCAAGTATTCAAGTGAGAGGAGCAGCCCACCTATTTCTGTGTAGTATGGATTCCTATATGAAGTTATAGTCTTGAGGGATCCTCAGTCCTGGCTAAAAAGATTCACAGTTTATTTCTGAGCATGGAATAAACTATGTCTATCTATAGAGTTGGCTCAAAACTGGAACTCCCTAGGAATTCCGCAGAAAAGCCCCCTCTGCTTTCTTTTTAGAGATAGTTATTCTGAAATGGAATGAAACTTAAATCTCCTGTGAAATGGGGACTCACAGACTCTGTTTAAATGAAGTCGTGAAGGGATTCCCTTTAAATCTTTTTGAAAAATATCTGAAACTCACTGAAGAGTCTGAAGCCCAGCCTGCCAGCTTTGGAAAAGATGGGAGCCTAAGCAGTCTTGGAAATCCTGAATAAAAGCCAAATGCAGTGTTGCAGCATATAGAACACTTTGGTCAACATTTATCTATTTATTTTTTCACCAAAGGAAAATAATTGATATCTTAGAAACTCAGTTTGCTCTGAAAAAAAAATAATTCCAGTGAAAATCTCACAGTTAGATATATGGGTTGGGTTTTTGGTTTTTTTTTTGTGGGGTTTTTGGGGGGTTTGTTTGTTTTTTTTTTCTTTTTAATTTATAAGCCAGTGCACATTAAAGGAAAATTATGTTGCTGCTGCATTTATGAAAGGTTCTGAAATCTCAGTCTTTCTCATAACATAATCAAGTCCAGCTTTCCAAGAGAAATTATAAAAAATTCACAGACCTGACATCCAGGACTGTGCAAACACACAGAGGAGAGGGAAGAAAACTCACTTTTTATCTCCATGCACATGTTGAATAGGAGACAGGTGACTCCTGCCATGCCTCTACTAAACCATCCTCCAGAGATGGACCCCTAGACCCTTGGCAATTGGTCTGCCTTGCAAGTGTGACAAGATTAGAAAAGATGTTTGACACTGAGCTGCCTAAAGAGAGCAGCTTCTTCACCTCAGCCAAAAGAGAAATTCAAGGTGTTTTGCTTGCAACACATGAATGTGGATGATCCAATTCCTCTTTTCTTTCAAGCTCCTTGACCCCTCCAGCTTTTCAGGTCCTGTCTCACTCTTCTCAGCCTGTCGTCAATCTGTTCCAATGTTTCAGAGCTGATTGCATTAATAATTCTCTCTCCACTCAGGGTTTCTGTGGTTAGACATCCAAGATTATTTCCTACATTAACTTGCTGCTATTCAACAGGACTCTGCAGACCTGGCTGGATGGGGGTTTTGAGGGAAAATCCCTTCCCCTGGCCATGATTTCCATTCTTTATTAAAACCTGGTGCTGCATTGAGATGGTTTGAACCACACAGACCTGAGATAATCCCAGCTTGCCTGGTTATTCACCTGCTTCAGTCTCAGCTGTGAGGAGCTGAAGCAATCCCATAGTTTCCTCATGTTCATCACTAATTAAGAAAGGTTACTGCTTAGCATCAGCTTCAAGATAGTCTTAAAATGCCATTACACCCCAGGGGTCTTCTTTTCCTTGGGTCAGTTCAGGAACATCTGAGGAGGAGCTAAATTCCCTCTTGTGCAAATATTTGTCATGCAGCCTCAACCAAAAAATCAGGCACTAGAAATTTTTTGTCCCTTCCTTACAGAGATGTCCAATTCTCCTTCACTGTGATTTAATCATTCATCTTAATGGGATTTTTTTCCTTTTTTCTTTTTTTCTTTTTGCATTCACATTGATTTTAATATGCACATCAACAATTTTAGCCTACTTTTGATTCAACTCCTACAAAAATAATATATCCAAACCTGCTTATTTTATTGGGGTAATTTATCTTAATTCTAACAGGGACAACATCTCTTACAGGCACCTTGAAATACAATATACTAATTTTATTTACTGTACACCTGGTAAATCTGAAATATAACAATATTTTTTTTTCCATCTTATTAGAAGAGTGACACATCTAGATAATTATAACTTATTAAGTCATCTCTGCATTTTAATATCTGCCATTTTTGCTCTATGGTATACACAGAATAATTTAAATAGCAGTGATTACTTAGCAAACATCTTTGTGTTGGAATAGTTTGCAGCATTTTTTTGGCTGCCTCTCCTGAATAAAGAATGATGAATTTGGGGGGTGGGAGAGAAGTATCCACTCAGGAACAGAAACTTCAGATGATTACCAGCAATGCCCATTATTCAGCAGGGCTGTGTCTTGCTTTGCCTCATCTCCTGTGAATCACATTTCACTTGCTGAAAATTGACATAATTTCTTTGCTGGCGTGGAACTGAGCTTAGAAATCAGGCTGTGTTGTTTATGAACACCAGTGACAGAAGGCAGAGAAAGAGGTGAGAGATGAAACATCACTCAGGAGCATTGCCTGAGCTTGGGATCCCATCCAGATTTGGGGCCTGTTCCTAACTATGGTCAGATACTTCACCCTCCATGGACCAGGAGGTTTTTGGAAACCACTTAGAGAATGTTTCTTTAAAGCATATGGAAATCTCACTGACTTTTTCTGGACCTCTTCAGGTGAGAGAAGTTTCTCAAGAGTTCACTGACTCAGGCTTTGCTGCTCCTACACGTTTTGTTTTTTTTCTTGAGCACTGTTGAGAGGGAATGACCTTCTCCATAGCCTGCAGGTGCTTTTTGGGAGATAGTTCATCATCCATACTACTTCGGGGGTGTATCAAACACCCCAGGTATGTACTCTGTATCTTCTTGATACTTCTTGAAGCTATTTTGGGAGATACACTCCACACATGTGAGCTCTTGTTGTCACTGGTGCCTTTCCATTGTGGTGGATGTATCACTCTGTGTCACCCAACAGCTGCTTACTTCCACATGGGTGACTCAGGAAGATGTAAAATAATTAGATAACCAGCTTGAGATTCTCTCTTTTCCACATTTTCAGACTCCAGCCTAATTTTAGCTGTTGCTTCCATGCTGATGGATGCGTGTTCTACACGCATATCTGTCTCATTTAAATGATGCTCTGTACCATTTAAATGTGCCCCACAAACAGAGGCAGTCTGAGGAAACATTTCCAAATAGTGGGAGAGATAATAGGTGTTGTGGGAGAGGGTATTCTGTTCTGGGCATGGAAAAGATGATGCTGAGGGGAGGAGAAAGCACGATGGAAAAATAAACTGGTTTTGAGATTGCGTGGAGTAAAACATTGCAGAGTGGGGCATGACATCTAAAATATTCTTCTTAGTGGTGTAACCACCATGAGCATGGCTGGAAAGCAAAGGGAAAAGAAAATGTCTTTCCTCTTCCCATTCTAATTTCTCCCATCACTAAAATCATAGAATGGATTGAGTTGGAAAGCACCTTAAAGATCATCCAGTTCCAACTCCCCTGCATGGGCAGAGACAGCTTCCACTAGAGGAAATTACCAAAAGCCCCATCCAGCCTGGCCTTGATGGGCCAGTGTCAGGGTTTAACACTGGCCTGGCAATTAAACCAAATAACAGATTTTTCTATTAATCCCCCTCTCCTCCCTAATAAGGAAAAGAGAGAGAATAAGGAAAAGAGACTTATGGGTTGGAAACTAAACTACACAACTTTAATGAAACAGTAATGAGAAATAGGAAAAATGACTAAATATCTACAAATATGCAAATACACAGGAAAAGATTGATCCCACGTTCCTCCTCCCTTTCCCCCAATAACTCTCCCATCACCACGGAGACTGCAGGGCAGCCCTGGGAAAGTCCAGGCTGGACCCCTGGGGTCAGCAGCAGTGGGGAGCTGGAGGCAGGAACACACAGATTCAGGCTGGCATGGATCAGGAGCACAGGCAGAAGAATGGATGGAATCCTCCCAGGATGCTGAAGCAAACAGGGAACCGGTGAAGGAAGGGCAGGAAGAGCAGGAAGAAGGGGTCTGACCCTCGTGATCCCTCAAATTTATACTGAGTATGAGGTGTATGGGATGGAATACTCTGTTTGGTCAGTTCTGGCATCTATCTTGTCTCGGGCCTCCCCAGAGGAGGGGTTCAGGTGGGACCTCTTTGCTCCTTCTGCAGGGTAAAATGTTTTCCTCAGAAGTGAGCAGTGTCCTTGAGTCTGCACACCAGTCTCTGGCAGTAACTATAAACATCCAGTGTTATCAGTCCTAGAAGCAGACACTGACTGAGAAACTTGCTGTTCATTTCAGCAAGTGCAGCTACTTACAAGAAACTTAGCTGAAAGCAAAAGTAGAAACCAGAAAATCACCTTTATCCTGGCCCAAACCAGGACAGGCAGCCACAACTTCTCCAGGCAACCTGTGCCAGTGTCTCACCAATGATAACTAAAAGTGCACAGGGAGGCTGCTGAGCACTGGAGAGTGTCTAAAGTCTCTCTTGGCTTTGGTGCCCATCAAGTTCTTCCCTTTTCCAGATTCCCTTCTCCTTGTGTCATTCATTGCCTACAGATTCCTTCAGCCTTTCCTTGGCCTGTGTTCTCCCAGCCACCATTTGTAAAAGAGATGGTAACTGAGCGACCAGATTTGGACAATCTTTCCAAAGTTGAGGTGGTGGGGAGGATGGTACAGCAATTCAAAAAACCCTTACTGCTTTTCTTGAAATCCTGCCTAGGGTTTATTGTCAGGTAGATGAAGACCCCAAGCATGAAACTTGTGTCTGGAGGGCTGTGGGTACCTTCTTGAAGAGACTGATTGCAGAAATAGGATGCAGCTCTCATTTTAAACTCTTCCCACTGTATGGTCCTCAGTTTTGGTTGTCTCGGTGTCCTCGCAGGAGGAGGAAGTTGGAGTCAACTCTCTGTCTTCCACACAAGGGTTGGCCTCCAAAGGCAAAAAAAGGTTGTGAAGGTGACTTAGTCCCATGGAATCCCACCTGAGGTCCATGATCCCATCTCAGACAGCTTCGGTGTCCTTGAGAAAACTCCACAAGTGTAAATTTTGACTTGTTTAAGTTTTTCTTTTAACAAAAGTCAGACACCTCAGCAGGGGGGATGGTGGAGGTGGGGGGGGCGATGAAGGTTGATACCTGATATCCCTCATTTATATGATGATTTGGCCTAGGGCAACAGAGATGGGCAAGACAAGCTTCCTTCAGCCTCTTTCCTATGATCATCCCAAGTAGCAGCTCTCATCAGGAGTGTTTCCATGGTTTCAGTGTCCTGAACAGACTGTGTGTGGTTCCATCCCATGCATTACTCATGTCAGAGACTGACGTTGGGGTGATTCAGGTAGGCTTTGGGAACTTGGGAAGGATTATCTGGAATGAAATTTTTGCCTGATCCAATATACATGTTGAAACAGAGAATGACTGGGAGCAGATGAATCATAAAACAAAAGACATCAGTGTTGGGGGGAGAAGTGTTGGGGGGCTGACTTTCACAATGACCCCTGAGGGACCCTGCAATGTGGGAAGGACAAGTTGCAAGTTGGGGTGAAATACCTGCAACCTGAAGGTTTTCCATACCCAGGCAGAAAACTCTGCCTGAAACAAATATCCAAGATAGAGAAATGGACCCAGGAGGTGGTCCTCATCCTTTTGTGTTTTGTTTCATTTTGGGGAATCTGTCTTTTGAACAAGATGATGCTGTGTAGATGTGAGACAGAGCATGAAAACATGACAGTGTTTAGGCATGTATTAAAAAAAATGAATCAGAAGACCAAAACTGTCAACATAGCTCCCTGCCTCAGAAATAGAGCATGGCCCTCCTCTGGTGACAGAAAAATGAGTCAATCAAGGACTGTGTAGATGGAAATGGAGGACATAAATTATTTTCTAAGATCTACTGGAAGTTAAAAGATAATTTTTAGCAATAAGATGCTCAAAAATATCTCCTGAATATGCATTGCTTCCCTTAAGTAAGTAATTTTACAGGTTGTCTCCTCTCCCACTTGTTATTTTCTAATTTTATTGGTTTGGTCTGGGTTGGGACGAGTTATTTTGGGGGTGAAAAGGGGTGTTGTTGTATTCCCCTATCTCCCCCAACAGTAGGAAGATTCTAAATAACCTTCAGGCTTGAGCCAAAAACATATCTTGGAAGAAAAGATATTTAGAGAAAAATTTAGTGTTTGCAGTGAAGATTTTTCCCTGAAAAAAACCCCAAACCAAACAAAAGTAACACCAACCAAGGAAAAATGGTTACTCAAATCCCTTCCCACCTGCCTAAGAGGTTTGGTTTGTTTTTTTTTTCTGCAAAGGGCTATGATTTTCTGATAACTTCAGTTTTTAGGTCTCATAAAAGCACCAAAAGGTTCCTAGTTGGCATGAAGAATGACCCTATTTGACAAGGCTTGGATTCTCTGACTTAAAAAGACCCTTAAAACATCTTTCTTCAGGATAGCAAGGGATAGTTAGGAATTTCAGCTCAGGGCAATGAGGGAGCAAGTTCTGGTGTGGTCTGGGCTCCCATCATAGTTACATCCAGCACAGTGTAGAGAAAAATCAAAGGAGGGTAATAAATATTGAAAGGCAAAGCCCATCCTTTGGAATGTTCAGGGATGAAATATAAACCACCCAAAGGAAATATAGTCAGAATTCATATTTTTTGTCTGAATTAATCTGTTATTGTGATCACTGGTTAGTTGACACTTCTCAGGCTTGTTGCTGGGAATGGATGATGGGAGGCTGAGAGACAGTTGCAGGTGAAAGACCAAGTAGGGAGACCAAATTCTGCTTGGTTCTTAGCAATCTTTCTGTTGTGTGGCCTGAAAACACTCTTTCTCCTTCTGGTCAGTGAGGGTGAATACTCTTCTGTGATGGAGGTTGGAGTTTTATGGTCTGATTTCAGTACCATCCACAAAGCATTGGTGTTGTCAAGTGTATTCTGCTTGGCTGGATGGGGCTGAACATGACTGCATTAAAGAAGCATAACCAAAAGGAAAAGAGCTCGTTTTCTGCTTCCTTTCCTGACCTGAGTGGAACCATGTGATCCTTAATGACCATTATTTTTTCCCTTGAAGACTGATTATTTTTTCCCTTGAAGACTGATAAATGTGATCCATGGCCCAGAGCTGCACAAGACAAAAGGAGGTGACTTCCAAAGTAAAGAAGAGTGGGAGATAGACCCATATCCTGGTTTTTTGTTTGTTTGTTTTACAAAGTACCTCTGGGAAGTATTGTCAAGACCCTTTGACTCTTACTGGAATCTTCTGGGAGAGCTTTAATGTCCCTTCCAACTCAAACTAGTCTACAATTCTATGAATTTTCTATATTCTCTTGAGTTATTTGTCTGACAAAGAGTTGCATACAGTGGTTGGCAATGTATGGTAGGACCTGGATTCTCCTAAAAGCTAGAAGAAGGGCAAGGGAACCTAGATATCCCACAGCAATGCCAGAAACTTCTTACAGTAAGATGTGGGAAAAACCTCCCCTTGCTGGAATACAGTCTGAACCCATCATTTGGTCCATGCTGAATGCTCTGAGCTGGGAATCTAGAGAAGCAGCTTCTCCTCTGGGCCTTCTTAGAAGCTTCCCCTGGGATTTTATGCAATAAATTTTAACTCCCCTTTGCCATCCCTTCCCCTCTTTCTGGACTGGGAATAATACTCTCATAAATCATTGAGATGTTGCAAAGGTAAAATTGCAAAAGCAAATTGAAAGATAAAATTGAAAAGGTAAAACCAAAAGGTGAAGCTGAAAGATTGGCTTTTCTGAAAAAAAAGAGAGGAAAAAGAAACCCATAAGTTAATAGCTACTGAAAGTAACTTTTTTTTTTTTTTGCTTGGGCACATGATGTCTCTGTTTACTCCTCGAATGGGTGGAGGAAAAGCTACAGCTGGATGATCTGGAAATTAAAGAAAGAAAAACCAACAAGTTGAAATGATATATTGGAGCCATTAGTAACAGCACTGTAATGACCCAGCTTCCAGCACATTTCCAAATGCCTGGCTCTGTGTGCACTTTTTTTTTTTTTTTTTTTTTTTTTTTTTTTTTTTTTTTTTTTGTAACAAGAACAATTTGCCTACTTCTTCTACCAAGTCCCTTTAAGTGGTGCTGGGGCAATGTTCTTCTGCTTCCTCTGGGATGAATTTTGCCTTATTACTAATGGGGGGAACAATCTGAAGGTAATGAAGTCTTTTATAGAAACAGAGCTCACAGGCACAGTTTCCCCATGGAGGTTGCTCTGACCATTCTGCTTCCATGTGTGTGGCTCCTGCTCTCTTAACCAAAGCTTTTCACTCACCTGCCATGTGATTTGGACAGAGATATTCTGTAATACTTGATGAAAGTGGACACCTCTACTTGTAAAGAAATTAACACAAAGACTGGAAGGGTGGACTGGTTCTTACCTGATGAGAAATTTGCCTTCACATTGGGCAAGTATAGAAAACAAAACACCAGGCTGTCCCTTCCCCTTTATGAAGTCATAGTTGTGATCTAAATATCTGGCATCAACTAATGAACATCTGAGAAGGAGCACTTGTCATGTTACAGTATTGTAGAATGGTTTGTGTTGGAATGGACCTTCCATCCCTAGGGACCATCTATTTCCAACACCTTTTCCATAGGTAAGGACACCTTCCACTATACCAGCTCACTGAAAACCCCATCCAACCTGGCTTTGAACATGGGGACACCCACAATTTATCTGGACAACCTGTTCCAATGTCTCACCACCCTCACAATGTCTTGTGGCCCTCAACTTATTGATGGATGCCCTGGTAAAAAGTCCAGACTGTTCAGGTACTGGAAGGTGTTCTAAGGTCGCCCTGGAACCTTCTCTTCTCCAGGCTGAACAACCCCAGCTCCACAACTCTTTCAGTCTGTCTCCACAGGAGAGGTGCTTCAGCCCTCTGATCATCTTCATGGTCCTCCTCTGGTTGGGTCAACCAAAGATTTCTCAGTTTCTCTCATGCTTCTTTGTTAGCATCCATTGGCTGGCATCTGCATAGAGGCAGACACACATTAAAACGTGTGGCAACACCAGGGCAGGACTCTTGGACAGGACTTGGACTTTTATCCAGTGTCACAGAGCCTGGGTGGCTGCTCAGAGCATCACTTCAGTAGTTGGACCCACACTGAAGTGCAAAACTGGCACCCAAATTATGGCACTTACTCAAACACACTGTGGATGAGCTCCTGGGGATCTGAGAGTTGCTGTCCTGGATCCTGATCATGAGAGGAGGCTTTTACCTTGCTTTTAGTATTCATGTTATCTGCCCTACCAGGTTTTTAGGCAGGTTGAAACCACCACATGAAGACTTCATCTAAGCTACTGCTGACATTGTCAGCAGGAAGACACAAAGCACAGCTCTTCCTTCAAGGATTCATGGGGTTCAGCCTAAAAAAGCTCCAATATCACCCCTCTGAAGGGACTAGATTTGTAGGGAACTCTTAATCTGGCTTCATGGAAGTAATTGACAATTACCTGGAGTGATGAGTTGGGGAAATTTAGATTTTATCTGTGATGTTTTCTGACATGGAGCCTAAAAACAGTTACTGAGGCATTTTAGTAGAAACACAGGAGGGGGTCTGGAACATCAGACACTTCCCATTGAAATGATCTGCAAACTCCCAATATTGCATTATCCCTGTCAGCTGGCCAGGCTGTAAACAGCTCTGTTAGCCTGCAAAATTCAAAGACTCAACTTTAAATAAGGCTGCACTATTGCAAGAAAGAAGGACTAGTGTGTTTGGACCAGAAAAGATAAAACTCTATCTCTCTGTCTCTAAGGGGTCAGTGAGGAGACCCTGATTTTCCTCAGAAAATCTCATATGTAGGGAAATCACTGCACCTTCCTGGTGGTCTCTCCCTGCCTTATTGCTATCCTTGGGTTTCAGATCACTTTCCCTTGTGGATCAGCCCCACACTTGCAGCTTCTTAACACCATCTGTGAAGACTTTTGCCATTATCTCACTGTACTGGATGGCTGGGTGATAAAACATCAGAAAAAATTCAGTGACATTCGGTACAAATGTTGCACAAAAGGAAAAAACCAGTTCTAACTCTGCATGCACAGTGATGGGCTCTGAGTTGATTATTGCTACTCAGGAATGACATTTGGGTCTTCTAATGGACAGATGAATGAAATTATGAGCTCATTGCTCTATTGCAATCAAGGAAAAAAAAAAAGAAAAAAAAAAAAAAANCTATTGCAATCAAGGAAAAAAAAAAAAAAAAAAAAAAGGAAATTGAATGTTAAGGATTATTAAGGAGGGAATAGAAAGCCAAAGAGAAATGATTGTAATGCCACTGAACCAATGTATTTTGGACCTGTATTTTGAATACTGTGTGCTGTCCTTGTCCTTCCTTCTCAAAAGGCTCTGGTGACCCTGGAAAAGGCTTAGAGAAGGTGATAGAAGAATGGTAAGGAACATCTGCAGTAAATATGCACTCTTCAGTCTTGAAGAGAGAGGTTTTGTTGGGATAAAGTCATGATGGATGTGGAGGCAATGATGAGGAATGGGTTCACGGGCAGCATGTGGTTGAGCAATGGCACTCCTTGCCACAGGCCAGTGCTGTTGTTATGGAAAAATTAATGGGAAAAAAAACCCAAATCCATTGGGAGTTATTAAGATGCTGGCAAGTATTGGTGTCTCCCTGCCTTGCTTTTGTACTCATCTGTAACCACTCTCAGTCAGGACGTGGGATGAAATTATTTTTTAAAATCAGATTTAGTTTAATGTACTTTCCTTTAATTTTTTCCAGCTGAACTCTTACAGATTTATACAGTCACAGATGACTTTTATTTCCACTAGGTGGGAAAGGAGAAGGAAGTCTCAGTAAATCCACAAAGATTGGTAAACAGCAGGTATTAGAAATACCACAGAAAAAGACATAACATGAAGATAGAACTGCACAGATTACTTCTAAATATGCAATTATGGCCATGAGAGGCTATCATTCAATCTTTGGATGATAAATAAAGAAGAATTTAAGAGACTGTCAAAGTTTGTCCCTTTGAAAAGCTCTAAGGAGTCAGTAATGCCTGTAATATGAACTGTTGCCAGGCCTCTGCAGCACAGCCAGCTGCAGGAAGAATAACCTATTTAAATAAAAATCCCTTCTCTTTTCTCACTTTGTGCTCTGTTAATAATAACAATAATCATTCAGGTTGGCTTGGGCAGGCATAGAACCAGTGAAGCAAAGATTTAATAGAGTTCAAACAAGTCTAGATTGAAAAAAAACCACACTTTTTCTGCAGGGTACTCAAGGCTGTACTGCTGGTTCACCCTTTTAATAACTGCATGCATATATGGGAAGGTTGGGAAGAGGAATTTCCTGGAATCCCACATCAACTTCTCACTTCAGCCGTCACATCCTAAAAATCAGGGATGTTGGGATTTAAAGAACATCCTTTTCTCTTGCAGACATTACCCTGTAGGCTTTATCTTCTGTTCCCACTTGGATGCCTCTTGCTGGAATATGAGTTGGCAGAGGTGAAGTCAGGGCCTGGGTGTTGTCTTGAGCCTTTGTGCAATGGCATCAGCACTTAATTGTCTTGAAGGACATAAAGACCAATGAATCAGAGTTTGGCCAAGGAGGCTGTTATGGGCATGGTTGTGTACTAGGTCAGTTGGCCCCTGTTCTTGAGACACTTTTAGCATACATGTGCATCAATAACCTGAAAGGAAGATGCGTGTGAGTGGTTTCTGGCTTGATTATTCCATCTTTGATTAGATGATGCTTTTCAGCTTGATATGCAGTTGCAGATCTGTTCTTGAGTTTGAAAACAATAAACATCAAGTGTCAGACAGCAAATTAATCTTCTACTGAAATATATTGCAGAATGGGAAACGCTTGTTTTTCCTTTTACGCTGTTTTACGGCTCTTGCAATTTGCAGATGGCACCAGGCGTAGCTTTTGCTGCTCATGGCTCTAAAAGCAAAGAGTTAAAATTATAATCTCCTGTAATTTCATAAGCAAATCAACTAGGAGCTAAAGTAAAACTATAAAAAAAACAAACAAAAAAAAAAAGAGAGAGAGGAAAACAAAACGTACTTCTGGCGACAGAGTTGTGCTGTGGTGGATTTCAGTTAGATGGGAATATCTGCTGGTTTGCTTTGAGCAATGACATTGCAAACCCACCCTCTTAGGGAGAACAGTGTATTTTTTTCCCACTTCTGTAAAGCTTTTCATCCATCAGTTTGTGAAAGAATAAGTACAAACCATTGTTAATGAGGATGGCTGTGACTAATTGCCAGGCTAGACGTTTAACAGACAAATTAGAGAGCATGTTCTGCACTGTGAAGAATTCACAGTGTCAAAAAGCAACCAAGATGAGGGATGGGTGATGATAGAAACCAGTGATAGGAAACAAAATGTGATGGTGGAGCTCCTCTGTTCACACAGTAATGATCACAATTAACTTTTTTCATTTGTTGACGTGCCCACAAGGACTGAGGAGCTTTCCAGTAGGGCCTTAGAAATGAAGGAGTTCTAAGTCTGACATTTAGGGGGAGATCTCTCCACTGAGGGGACCTGAAAACTATAGAATCATTGTGGTTGGAAAAGGCCTTCACAGTCATTAAGACCAACCATTAACCCAGCACAGCCAAGTCCACTGCTAAGCCACTCCCCTAAGCACCACATCTCCACATGTATTTTAAGCATCTCCACCAATATTATTGATCTGGGTCTATACTCACTAAATCCATATGAAATAGATGTGAATGCAGATCGTATAAACCAAGCTTTCCCCAAGAGTATCAGGTCTAAGCTGTCATGCCTCACACTAAGGCTGAAGAGCAAAACCCCATGGGGATCCTCTTACATTATGAAATAACCTAAAAGCGAAGGAGATGAATTTTTTCCCCCATTAATGTCTACCATAATAATCATGGGAAAACATGTGTTTGCCAAGGTTGAGAGAAGCAAAATGGATGTGTAAGGTCAGATATATTCTGTGTGGGTGTGAAAAGAAGATGCATTAAGTGAGCTGGGCTTGCTTAGGGCAGGATTTGCATGACTAAGCATGGGTGCCTGTTCTGGGAGTGCCAGTACCAAAGTCTGTCACTGCTGGCTCCCCTTAGAGTCAAGAAGGACTGAGTCAGTAAAACCTTAGGGGTTCTTAGGACATTAGTCATCTCACCTCCATCTTTATATGATCAGACAAACCCCATCCTCTATGTCAAGTGAGATGAATCCCACCTTGGGACAAATCTGCACTGCTGCCTCTGCACGCTCCTGGATATAAGCAAGTGAGTTAATTTGAAGGTATTTTGGAAATATCTTCCTGAGCTGCAGTACAACCCTATGTCTAGAATATCCTCTCATTTTGACTACATAGGTGTTTTTAATCAATGTTTTTACACTGGAAAGGCAGGCCTAGCACTTGATTTTTCCAGGGAGGACCAGTAAGTTAAGCAACCATCTCCTTTGTTCCTTCATTTCTTTCTTGTGTACACAAATAATTATCTGAAAAGGTTCCCTTGCTTGGCACAGGGGCAGTGGTAAGGCCTGGCTGGGTGACCATAGCATGTCCCTTCCTGTTGCACTCATTCTGGATGTGACAATGCTGTCCAACATCAAAAATCTCCTTCAGCCAGAAGTGTTGGAAGGCTTTGGGGACATTTAGAGAAGGGTGGCATGACGCTGAGAAACATATTAGGAAAGCTGGCAGACCCCTCTTAATGAGTATTTATTACTTGTGTAGAATCCTTTGATCATTTTTTTTTTTTCATATTCAACTGGGTTTAGGCTCTGAATAATGCTTATCTTACATCTTGTAGTCTGTTTAAAAAAACAGTGTCTGGACCAGCTGATTCCAGAACCTTTATACCAAGAATTGCAGCCCCAACCAATGAGGTAAGGGCAATTTCATAGAATCATTGAATAGAATCATAGAATTGGCTGGGTTGGAAGGGACCTCAGAGATCATCAAGTCCAACCCTTGATCCACTACCACTGCAGTTCCCAGCCCATGGCACTGAGTGCCACATCCAGTCTCTTTTTAAATGTCTCCAGGGATGGAGAATCCACTACTTCCCTGGGCAGCCCATTCCAATGGCTGATCACCCTCTCTGTAAAGAAATTCTTTCTAATATCCAACCTAAACCTCCCCTGGCACAACTTAAGACTGTGTCCTCTTGTCCTGCTGAGAGGTGCCTGGGAAAAGAGACCAACCCCCCCCTGGCTCCAACCTCCTTTCAGGGAGTTGTAGAGAGCGATGAGGTCTCCCCCTGAGCCTCCTCTTCTCCAGGCTGAACAGCCCCAGCTCCCTCAGCCTCTCCTCATAGGATCTGTGCTCCAGTCCCTTCACCAGCCTGGTTGCCCTCCTTTGGACCTGCTCCAGCACCTCAATATCCTTCCTATGGATTTTACATTTACACTTCAGTAATGTGTGTGATGGCCAAAGGTTCTCAGCAAACCTCTGAGCCAACAGTCAGTTGTAACACTCAGGACAGGTCACCTAAAAGGTGTTGGAGAACTTGTCCTATGAAGTCAGGCTGAGAGAGTTGAGTTTGTTCAGCCTGGAGAAGAGAAACCTTAGAGCAACTTCTATTATCTGAAGGACCTACAGGAAAGCTGACTTTTTCAAGGGCATGTGGGGTTGGGATGAGCGGGAAAGGTTTCAAACTGAAAGAGAGGAGGTTTTGGTGAGATATTGGGAAGAAATTATTTACNTTTACCCTGCAGAAGGAGTAAAGAGGTCCCACCTGAACCCCTCCTGTGGGGAGGAACAGACAAGAGAGATGCCAGAACTGACCCAACAGAGTATTCCATCCCATACACCTCATACTCAGGATAAATTGGAGGGATCATGAGGGTCAGACCCCTTCCTGCCCCTTCCTGCTCTTCCTTCACCTGTTCCCTGTTTGCTTGGGCATCCTGGGAGGATCCCATCCCTTCCTCTGCCTGTGCTCCTGATCCATTCCAGCCTGAATCTGTGTGTTCCTGCCTCCAGCTCCCAACTGCTCCTGACTCCAGGATTCCAGCCTGGACTTTCCCAGGGCTGCCCTGCAGCCTCGGGGGTGACCTGAGAGTTATTGGGGGGAAGGGGGAGGAACCTGGGATCAATCTTTTCCTGTATATTTGTATATATTTAGTAATTTTTCCTATTTATCATTCCTGTTTCATTAAAGTTGTATAGTTTAGTTTCCAACCCATAAGTCTCTTTCCCTTATTCTCTCTCCTTTCCTTATCAGGGAGGAGAGGGGGATTAATAGAAAAATCTGTTATTAGGTTTTATTGCTGGGCCAGTGTTAAACCCTGACATGCACACAAGCCCAGCAGCTCAGGCCAAGCAAGAATTAAGCAAATAAAGTATCCTGGCTCTGCTCTCACATGCAGGTCACATTTTTTGCAGTCTTTTGACACCCAAACCCAGACCTCAAAGGCTCCAAAGCAGTCCCCAGGGTGCAGATTTCCAAGAAGTTTTGGCTGCCCCATCCCTGGCAGTGTTGGAGGCCAGGCTGCATGGGGCTTGGAGCAACCTGGTCAAGTAGAAGGTGTTCCCATGGCAAGGGGGTTGGAACTGAATCACAGAATCATAGAATTAGCCGGGTTGGAAGGGACCTCAGAGATCATCAAGTCCAACCCTTGATCCACTCCCCCCGTGGTTCCCAGCCCATGGCACTGAGTGCCACATCCAGTCTCTTTTTAAATATCTCCAGGGATGGAGAATCCACCACTTCCCTGGGCAGCCCATTCCAACGTCTGATCACCCTCTCCATAAAGAAATTCTTTCTAATATCCAACCTAAACCTCCCCTGGCACAACTTGAGACCGTGTCCTCTTGTCCTGCTGAGAGGTGCCTGGGAAAAGAGACCAACCCCCCCCTGGCTCCAACCTCCTTTCAGGGAGTTGTAGAGAGTGATGAGGTCTCCCCTGAGCCTCCTCTTCTCCAGGCTGAACAGCCCCAGCTCCCTCAGCCTCTCCTCATAGGATCTGTGCTCCAGTCCCTTCACCAGCCTGGTTGCCCTCCTTTGGACCTGCTCCAGCACCTCAATATCCTTCCTATGGATTTTACATTTACACTTCAGTAATGTGTGTGATGGCCAAAGGTTCTCAGCAAACCTCTGAGCCAACAGTCAGTTGTAACACTCAGGACAGGTCACCTAAAAGGTGTTGGAGAACTTGTCCTATGAAGTCAGGCTGAGAGAGTTGAGTTTGTTCAGCCTGGAGAAGAGAAACCTTAGAGCAACTTCTATTATCTGAAGGACCTACAGGAAAGCTGACTTTTTCAAGGGCATGTGGGGTTGGGATGAGCGGGAAAGGTTTCAAACTGAAAGAGAGGAGGTTTTGGTGAGATATTGGGAAGAAATTATTTTCTGTGAGGGTGGTGAAACACTGGAACAGGTTGTCCAGAGAAGCTGTGGCTGCCCCATCCCTAGAAGTGTTCAAAGCCAGACAAAAGAAATGGGAAGCATTGTTGAACATTTCAGCGTTTCCTAGGACTCAGCAGACTCTTAGGAATTTACTCTATTAAAAAAAAATATTATTTGGGCATCTTTCTAGATCCTCAATCGCTTCTTATCGTGTGTCTGTCACCACAACAATCCCTTGCCATAGAGTTGGCAAATAGGATGAGGGGAAATGGTTTCAAACTGATAGAGGGGAGATTTAGATTAGATATTAGGAAGAAACTATTAATTGTGAGGGTGGTGAGACACTGGCACAGGTTGCCAGAAAAGCTGTGGATGCCCCATCCCTGGAAGTATCTCAGGCCAGGTTGGATGGGGCTTGGAGCAACCTGGGCTGGTGGGAGGTGTCCCTGCCCATGGCAGGGGTGTGTTTGAACCAGGTGATCTTTGAGGTCTTTTCCAATCCAAACCACTCTCTTATCCTTTCTCTGATTCTAAAAAAATAGGAGAAACACTAATCCTTGTGACCAGAGGTCTGATGGTTTCCACAACCTCCTCTGGAGCTTCCCAGTTTTAATTCTTTAGGATTCTCAAGAAACATAAAAAAGCACCCAGTTCAGATTATGTTGAGATGTGTGATAGGACCAACATATAGATAAGTAGTTCATGGTCTATTATCCACGAGATATCTACTTAACAATTATTTATATTTTTTTTAGCTGGGTGGGATATGCTCTCTCCAAGTCTGAAATTCATCTAGTCTAAATGTTTCCTGCTACCTCTTTGTGGCAAGGTATCATAAACATCAAGCTTGATGAAGGATAATTTTCCCAAGGTCACTTGGATCATTTGGCCCAGGAGTGAAATACAGAATAACCCCCAAACTCAATGGACAGTTATCCTCTGGCCCAGTAATTTTTTATATTTTAACCTTTAAATACAGTTAGCTTTCACTTTGCAAGAGGAAACATCAAACATAACCAAACACATTCAAACTTTGTCAGTAAAATAAAACTGCTGACTCACATTTATTATTTTTTTTTCAGTAGGAGCTCAGTTTAATCATTATGTTTTGCAGGAATGGGGTGTAATTAGAGAACCAGTGAGCATGTAACTGTGACTTTATTATGCAAGCAGCTATGAAAATGACTGTCTTCAGCACAAAATGATTGAATGTCATTAAGAAGAGTGAATCCAAGGGTGAGACCCCAGTGGGATGCCCTCACATGGGAAAGCATAATTGGATAAAGTAGCATGGGGCCATGAAAACCCAATTTGCCTCTTTCTGATGCTTACATGAACTTCCTCTCCACATCTTCATCAGCTGTGGAACTGGAAAATCAGTGAGAGAGATAAATCATGGGGATGATCTCTGCCATATGTAGGCAAGATATTTTGGTGCAAAAGAACAACAACAACAAAAAATAAATAGAATCATTAAAACCAGCAAATTGATGCTAATATGCTCTTCTGCAGCTACCATCTCATTTCAGCTGTTTTGGCCTCAAATTAATTGAGTGCTGGTGAAGATAACAGCGCCCATACACTTAGGAATTACTGTTTCCATCACTAAGTCACATTTAAACATCTCCTGAAATTATATATGAGTCCTCTATGAATACTCTGTGAGTACTCAGGACCTGGAACAGGATGAATCCAGGGCAGTGGTGGAATCTTCATCCTTGGAAGTATTTAAGAGACACGGAGATGAGGAGCTTAGGGGAATGGTTTATTGGATTTGGCAGTGCTGGTCTTGCTGATCTTAAAGGCCTTTTACAAACAAGAGTATTCTATGATTCTGTGTATTCTGAGAGATAGCAGAGGTTCTTTAATAGGGTCAATCCCAAATCCCAGAGGAGCAGTCAGCCTGTGAGCTCAGCTGCAGTAACCATTAGCTGAATATCAGTGGGATTTGTTTGGGTTTAGCAGAGAACATAAACTGACAGTTACCACAGCCTAGCTGACAGGTGGGAACATACTGAAAGGAGCACAGTTCTTAAAAAAAACAAAAAAAACCCAAAACAAAAACAAACAAACAAAAAAGCACAATTATTTTAATTATCTGAGTTGCAGGATTATATCAGCTGGTGCTGACCATGGATGAGCATTGGCTTGTTTCTAGTCTAGCAAATCTGCAATTAATAGACATCTGAAGAAACGAGTCTGGCCAGTTATTAGAATAAAGAAATCACAACTTTCCTGAAAGAAGCTCCCCTGTGTTTGAACACAGACCCGAGTTTGAGGAAGTCATCGACTGAGATATTGCAAGTTAAAAAAAGATGTTTCCCCATGGCAATGGAGCTGCAGAGCAGTTGTCTGAAATTTTGCATTACTGTTTTGCATCTTTATCCAGGGATTTATCTTTGCCTGTGCCTGACCTTGTGAATGCATTTCTCTGGGCTTCTTTGTGTTCTTATGCAAACTTTCTGACGTCCCCGAGCATCCACTCTTATGTGTAAGTGTGCGTTGATGCTTGTGAGCCAAAGCGCTCAAGTCTGAAGAGTTTAATTTACTGCTGAAAATAATAAAGTGATTTTCACTAACACATAAATTCACTGCCTGCTTCTTGCCTCTCCTGCAGAGTGAGGACACAAACACTTGTTAGTCTGAGCTACTGCTCTGAGCTGTCAAGTTTCTCTCTGGCCGAGCAGTAGGCAAACAAAGTGCTTCCTGAAAATGTTGTTTTTAATGAACACAAACAGAATGTTTTGACTGATTTAGGACATTGATTATGCGGGGCTGGGGGCACCTTGTAGCTTCATTTTATATCACTGCTGTTTTATCTTCTCTACTCTACCTGTCCTCTCTTTCTCCTGAAAGTCTTTGCCCGCCCAGGGAAGAGCAGGTGGAGAAAACCTTCTCAAAGATGATTGAAGGAAAGGCAAAGATAAGTTTTCCCTGAGTAGAATCATAGAAACATCATGCTTGGAAAGGACCTTCAAGATCACTGAGTTCAACCATCAGTCCTACACCACCTTAGCCACTAAATAATCTCCATATTTACCAATTTTTTAAATACCTCCAGGGATGGCAACTCCACCACCTCCCCAGGCAACCTGTTCAAATGCTTCTTAAATATAACATCTTTTGGTGTTATTTCACTCTCCTCTTTATGCCAAATCCTAAGAAATGCAAGGGCAGCTCTTCTCCAATCCCTTGATAATCTGGAATGAGATCAGTCTTCTAAAGACTTTTTATTTTAGATATGAGAAAGTTCCCTGAGACCCTGTCTGGAAAGAACATCGTTATCTTTATGGAGGGAGAAACTGGAGCATAATTGATGGTCAGCAGTATGATAAAACTGGTATAGTATTAATGTCTTTGGGAAGGGTTTGTCCTTCAGCAGCATGTTGATATAGTGTCTGGATGTTACTACAGTCTGAATGCAATAAATTAATAAAATAGGAATGTGATGAAATACCCTTGTTTTCATGCAGAGGATGCTGGAAGAATATTTTTGGATTCAAATTCGTTTATGGTATTAGTAATTGTAGTTATTCTGACATAAAACCATGCACCTTCAGTACCAAGGTACAGCTTTATAAAAGTATCAAATGAGCCCGGGACAGGCTTCCTAGAAAACCTTAATTTCCATAAATGGAAAACTGGTTCCTGTCATCCAATAATGAAACTAAGCAATGTGGAACATGATGTAGAGAGGAAAATCGTGTCTCAGTAGTTAACAAGAATGATTTTCAAAGAGCTGTTAGATGAGCCCTGAGGAGGACGACTTGGGAGTGTTGGGTGATTAAAAGCTCAGCTTGAGATGACAGCTCAGAAAACCAACCACGTCCTGGGCTGTATCAAAAGCAACATGTCCAGCAGGTCAAGGTAGGGGTTTCTCTCCCTATACTCTGTTCTTGTGAAACCCCCACCTGCAGAATTGTCAGTTCTGGAGCCCCCGACACAGGAAGGACATGGAGGTGTTGGAAAAAGTGCAGAGGAAGGCCATGAAGATGATCAGATGACTGGAGCATCACACTTATGAAGACAAGCTGAGAGAGTTGGGGTTGTTCAGCCTGGAGAAGAGAAGGCTTAGAGTTCCTTCCAGCACCTGAAGGGGCTACAGGAAAGCTGGTGAGAGACTTTTTACAAGGGCATGCAGTGATAGGACAAGGGGTGGAATAGTTTAAACTGAAAGAGGGGAGATTTAGGGTAGATATTAGGAAGAAATTGTTTGCTGTGATGGTGGTGGCCCCAACCTTGTGTTGAAGTCCAGGATGGATGGGTCTTGGAAGAAGCTGGTCTAGTGGGAGGTGTCCCTGCCCATGAAAGGTGTTGGAACTAGGTAACTTTTAAGATCCCTTTCAACCCAGACCATTCTATGATTCTGTGAAGTCCTTGTAGATTTATTTGGATCTGTAAAAAAGCCTTGAGCTGGTGTCTTGCATGAGGCTATTAAGAAAGTGCCACGTGTGAAGTTCTGCAGTGCTGTCATGGGCTCAAAGATCATTAAGGGACCTAAGTCAGACAAATGTGCCCCGTTTGGAACACTGAGCTGATGAGGGGGTAGGTTTCAAGAACAAGGATGCATGTAGTCTGGAAAAAAGTGGGTATCAGCGATATGACAAAATATACACTTAAGGAACAGTTGCTTTAGTTGTAATGAGACAACTATAAGGAAAGGCAGAGGTTTGATGGCTGAATAAATGTCTATCCAGTAAAAAGAAGCTTTTCTTTACCTTTTACCCTTTCCTTTACTCATTACAGGCAAATGAGCTTTCACACTTAAAAGGACTGAATAGTTCTGCATTCTGATTTATGAAACATAATCATATCTGGAAAATATCAGGAGATAAAAGTTTGGAAAATCTCATATGGGATTGTCTGGAGCAATATTTCTCATTACACTCGCAGTTAATTTGAATATTTAGCAGCAACAAATGGCATTTTAAAAACTATTTTATCTCAGACACTTTCAAGGGAGGGAGGTAATTTAGAAAACAAATTTTATTCGACATCTTTAGTGAGAAACTCTCTAAAAAAAGTTAAATCATTTTTAGCAGGCAATCATGATATCAGGATATTCAACTATTGGTATTCAAGGAAACACATAGACTGGAAAAGATATATCTCCTAGGGAACCCACTAAAAATACCTTTAGGATTATTAATGTTATAGATAAGAAAATTGTAAGAGCCGTGACAGAATGAGAGCAGGTGGTGAAGAAAGAGACCCAGTCCCTGATGTCTTCTATAAAAGATTTAGGAAATAACACATTTGCTTCAGTAGGTTATTCTAGGTGGGTCTGTCGGGCCCTCAAACTCTTCCCTCCCCATGATTTCCAGTCCAAATCTCTGTGTTGCTTGGGCTTCCATCCCCAGGCAGGAAGGATGTATGGCAGCTAGAGGGTCATCCCTGGTTCATCCCAAAAGTGTTTGACCTGTGCCAGAGGAATGTCAGTTTTTTCCTTGGAAAACTTCTATCTGAGTAGTTGGCATACTTTATTGCATGCTGGTTAACATCCAGTTCAATATGTTTGAGAAAATGGGACTATTATATACACATATATAGTTTTTCTTAGATAGTCTTTCTTAGGCTTAATCCTGTCTCTTTTTTTTTTTTTTTTTTTTTTTTTTTTTTTTTTTTTTTTTTTTTCACTGCAGAGAACTAACCCTGAAAAGCCAAGTTTCTGAAATGAGAGATATGATATCCCAGGACCACTCCCATCTCCATAATTCTAAAAGATTTTTCTTCAGAGGCTTCCCTTGGTGATATCCTGTGAGCCACAGATGGAGAACCTTTAAAGACCTAAAAAATATGTTCAGATTATGCTCTTTTTGACCTAAGACCTTTCTTCTCAAAGAAGGGCTAAGATCTTCATATAGAGTATGGGAACACCAAGGTAACACTACTAAAAGTCCAAACATCACATGGCCAAGGCACCTTGAAGCCAGTTTTATGGCATTTAACTCTTCTCCCTGTTCTTCCCTAACCAACTTTTTCCAACTCCTCATTTTTTGAAGATGCTCAGAGCCATGGCTGAGTGAGAGGTCTTGCTACGGTTCAAAAAAGTGAATAGGTAGCCTGGGGCAGGGTTGAATGTGTTACTTCTAAGTTATGGTCTTGTATGTATATCTGAGGAGACCCTTTCTGGTTCTTATTAGATGGATGCACTTATTTTTAGATTGTGGCACCCCTGTTCACACTTCTTCCCTTTCATCTGCCCCATGCTTCCTTATCTCGTTTAGGAAAATGTCCTGTGAAACACTGAGCAAAGCCTTTCTCATGCCAATGTGTAACCTCTTCTGCTTCTCTCCTGCTCATGACATCCACTCCTCTGTCTTGGGAAAACACCTGCAATTGTCCAGCCTCATTGGTGCTGGTAAACTGAAGACTCAGAGCTAACAAGACAATGGCAGAAGCCTGGGAACTAAGCAAGGACAAGAGAAAACAGCAAGGGACTTCAAGTACCAAGCACTGTCTGAAAGACTGGAAATTCTTGGCCTTTTGGAATGTTGCTCCATGTGCTGACTCAAGCAGTTATGGTGACCATTTGGTGGTTTGGTTTTCTTGTGTTTGTTAGACAGCTTCATCTTGGGAAAGCTTGAACAGAAATCAAGATAAAGCAGGATGGATGCCTGCTGAAAGGATACTCTGAAATAATTGATCTGACCTATCAACCTTACCAGACCTTCTCCCTTCCTCTTCACCTGTTGCAAACAACAGTTTTACCATAAGACTACGATCTCATATGAGATGCCCTAAAATTATTTCCCTTTTAGCCATGCCCCATCCTTATTTAGAGACAAGAGTCCTGAGTTGGACAACGCTTCACCTTGCCAACTACTCCACCTCTCTCCAAATAGCTACAGTCAATCCCTTACAGTCAATCCTATTTCTTCCCCCCCTTCCACCAACCAATCTTCTTGCCAAGAGCAAGAAGAATGTTCCTGTTCCCAATGTCCTACCACTCTAATTTAACAGGTTTCTCACAAAGTCTAGACATTTCCTGAATTGCATGCAAAAAGCTTCTGCTCCACTTCAGCTCCATTAATCCTCCAACTCAAGGTCCAACAAGGCTGATGCTTCTCCATCCACTCTGGGTGAATTACAGTTTAAATGACAACTGTGCAACTCCTTGGCAGTGACTCGGTGCCCTTTGTTCTTGTAATTTTCTGGATGGAAGGAAAGAAATTATAAATTCCTTTTGAGGCTGATGTCTGTCCCATTGCCTCAGAAACACCTCTCTGCTGGGTAAAAGAAAAAAAAAAAAAATGGCTGGGTGGTTAGGCCCAAAGAGTGGTGGTAAAAGGAGTTAAATTCAGTTGGCAGCTGGTCACAAGGCACAGTGTTGGGTCCAGTTGTGTTTGATAACTTTATCCATGATCTGGATGAGGGGATCAAGTGTAAGTTTGCAGATGATTGTTGGGAGGGGGTGTTGATCCACCTGAGTGTAGGAAGGTTCTACAGAGGGACTCGAACAGGCTGGACAGATGGGCTGAAGCCAGTCTTATGATGTTCAACAACCCCATGCAACACTACAGGCTTGGGCTGGAAAGTTGCCCAGAAGAAAAAGACCTGGGGGTGTTGGTTGACAGCCATCTGCAAATGAGCCAGTGTGTACCCAGGTAGCCAAGAAGGCCACCAGCTTCCTGGCTTGAATCAGCAGTAGGGAAGTGATCTGCAAGAGAGTGAAAACTCATCCTCATAGAGTCTCAGGGTGCTTGTGTTGATTGTGTCATAGATACAAAACATGAAAGAAGGCTAATGGGGCAATTTTAAAGTCTTTTGGTGCCTCACTTACTCTCTACAGAACATTTCTTGGCATTAAGTACAATCTCACTTCCGGAGTCCTAAGTAGAGCGATTTGCCGTAATTTCTTTAAAAGTTTTCTTTTAGATAAAAATTATTTTTTCTCCTCAAATGAATAATAAATAAAAAAAATTACCATTGTCTATCATTTTAAACTTTTCCTGGTTTTAGTGATACCTGGGGAAGCTTTTAGATAAATCCATCAGCATTCAATTTGCAGTTTTTCTCTCCTTTTCCTCCTGCTTTTCTGTATTTCCCTTCCCCTGGTGACAAAAATATAAAATAAAATAAAATAAAATAAAATAAAATAAAATAATAAAATAAAATAAAATAAAATATGAGGAGCAATAGAGGAACAGGAGATAACATTAAAAGTTCTATTCATATTCAACATTCATATTTATATTCACATTGAACATTCTGTAAAACTGAAGACTGAATTATTGCTTTTTGTTACAGCATTGAATTGGGAACTTATGGCCATTGGCTCATCCAGCAATGAAGGCAAAGGCTCTTCACAAGGGCTGGACATGCCTTTGATTTCCCAATTCACTGAATCAGGCCACACATTTTCAGCAATGCTATTGTTTCTGGTGCATATGCTGAGGAGATGAAGTGTAGAAATCATCCTTTTGTCTACTAATAGAAACACCTCTTTCCCTTATTAAAAATTCAGTTGTTTAGTCTCTTCACTATGTGTTTACCTATGTGTATCTCCATGATACTCTGTGCATCTCCAACTGCTAATTTTGTCATCACTATGAAATCAAAAGCTTTGGGAAGGTTTGCAAAGGCAGAAGAATACCACAGGATGGCTTTGCCACACCAGAGTGGTTTATTTCCAGGGACCGAAGAACCTCTGCTAAGAAAGGGCTGAAGGATCTGGGATTGTTCAACCTGAAGAAGAGGAGACTCCAGAGGGACCTTAGATCTGCCTTCCAATACCTGAAGGGAACCTACAGGAAGGGTGGAGAGTGACTTCCCATAAAAGTGTCCAGCAACAGGACAAGATGAAATGGATTTAAACAGAAGGAGAAGAGGTTTAGACTGGATCTGAGGAAGAAGTTGTATATTACAAGGGTTTTGAGATTCTGCAACAGATTGCCCAAAGAAGTTTGGGATGCCCCCTCCTTGGAGGTTTTCAAGGCCAGGTTGGATGAGGCCTTGAGCAACCTTGTCTGGATGAAAGATGTTCCTGCCCATGGCAGGGAGGTTGGAGTAGATGATCTCTAAGGTCCCTTCCAACCTCAGGCATTATATGATTCTATGAATTCCAGTTGGGCAACATGTGGCATGCTTTTGTCACATCTCCATCTAGCTCAGGGCCCCATATCACTGCTATTTTTTTCTTTCCTAAAGTGCATGGCCTTTTAATGAATGTCTTCAGTTTTTCCTCTTTGGTTTCTCCACACTTCAGATAGCATTATTTAGCTCAGTTGTTATCAGTTTCCTTCTCCACTGCAAGTTATTTCACTGCTTTTGGGTTTCTAATCAGGTTGCCCACAATGCCAGGTATATTCTGTATTACCAAAAGTAGTAGAACAGCACCAGCCTTTACGATCTTGTGTCACTTGGGGGAAAAAAATAGACTGCTGACTAATTTGTCCTGCACTTAGGGTTCATCCTGACTCCCAGCTCTGCAGTTTTTCCTGAAATGCTGTCTATGCCTCCTGTAAATGGAGATTCTGGTGATGTTCTATAGAGGCATTCAAGCTGGATCCTTCACCACAGCTCTTTTTTGTTTTGTTTTGTTTTGTTTTTTTTCACAAGCACAACACCTCACCTCTAAATAGTGTGCAGAGCACCAGGGACTGTTATTTTCTCTCATGACTTCTCCCCTGGCAGGCTTCCTGTTAGAACTTTAGTTCCTTAGAACATAACCCCATGGTGTTTGTTACTCCTCTGTGCACAACGTCCTTACTGACACTCCAGAGTGGCCATTAGGATTCTCTGACCTGTTTCTTCCATATTGCTAATAAGGCTGTTAAGCAGATTGATCTGACACTGATCCACACTTTGATCCAAGTGACACCTCCTCGTGACTCACACACATCTTATATCCCAAAGTGGGACATGATGCTTTTAAGACACCAGATTTGGATTCTGAAGGTCTGGATTTTGTCCATTTCTCATTTACCTTCTGGATGTGTTTGCACAGGCATCTTATTTCCTTTGGACACCAACTGGAGTATGGTGTCCAGCTTTGAAGACCCCAACATAAGAAGGACAGGGGGCTGGTGAAGCCACTCTAGAGGAGGCCATGAAGATGATGGGAGGGTTGGAACACCTCTTCTATGGAGACAGGATGAGAGAGTTGGGGTTGTTCAGCCTGGAGAAGAGAAGGCTCCAGGGAGACCTTCCAGTACCTTAAGGGGCTACAGGAAACTGGAGAGGGACTTGTGACAGGGGCATGGAGTGACAAGACTTTAGGCTGGTAGGGGGATGATTTAACTTAGATGTTAGGAAGAAATTCTTTGCTGTGAGGGTGGGGAGACATTGGCCCAGGTTGGCCAGGGAAGCTGTGGCTGCCCCATCCATGGAAATGTTCAAGGCCAGGTTGGATGGGGCTTGGAACAACTTGGTCTAGTGGGAGGTGTCCTTGCCCACGGCAGGAGGGGTTGGAAGTAGATGATCTTTCAGGTCCCTTCCAACCTAAAACATTCTGTGATCTCTCCCTTGGTACAGGCAGCTTAACAACTGTACCTCTCTGCATGTTTCAGGAGATATTTAATTTTTAGGACTCATTTATTAAAGTTCATGTGGGCACACTGATAACTGTAGCCACATCAATACTTCAGTGCTGACAAATGGAGTGGTTTGGGTTGGCTGAGCTGCTCTCAGGCCTGGAGTTTACTCTATGTGTGGAAAAATGGAGGTTTCAGGAAACAGTAAAAGAGAAATTTTCATCACCTCAGCCACTTGTGTGTGGCATCTTACTCAGTCCCAAGAGCTTATGGGAGTGGAGTTGGGGCTTTCCATCAGTCTTCTCGTGTAGCTGTTGCCTCAGTCAGAAGTGAGTAAATGTTGCAAGCACTGTACAATGAATTTTTTTATATTCCCAAGAGCCTGATTTTTCTGTGTTCAGGTTCAACTGAAATAAAAAATAAAAAAAGAAGAGAAAAAGGAAAAAAATATCCCTACTCTTTAGTACCTAATCAAATACATTATTAATGTTTTTCACCAAAATTAACATTTATTGAGAGCATTCTGCAGGTATACACCAGCCTGGATAAAGGTTATTCTTTGTTTTCTATGCATCCACCAATTTGAAACTCAGCAGTCCTCTCTGAGACAACAGCGATTAATATCAGGAACTCTATTTTGTGAAGGACTCTTTGAAAAGCCACATCATTAACTGGCATATTAAATCTTCAAATTTCCTTTCACCCAGTAATTTTACAATTGTCTCCAAAATGCCATTTT
Organism: Florisuga fusca; assembly: GCA_038090715.1. Taxonomy (NCBI): domain Eukaryota; kingdom Metazoa; phylum Chordata; class Aves; order Apodiformes; family Trochilidae; genus Florisuga; species Florisuga fusca. The sequence continues at coordinate 24,274,927 of JAAWXA010000011.1, forward strand.
TCCTGCTGTAATTCCTTTCACCCTTTTGCATCCATCCCCTGCTGCTTACCACTCAGAATGTGGTGCATTTTTGGGGGGTTTTAATTTCTCCCATCCCACACTTCTATGCATGAGGCTTGCAGCAGAAAGGCTGGACTGGTCCTGTCCACAGAATAATCATAATATGGCCCTACTGATGTGTGAACCTGCTCCCATCTTCCCTTCTATTCCTACATCCCTTGGAGCCTTCATCTCTGAGCTGGATGCAGGCTCCTCCTTTCTTAACAGCTGTTTGGCCAAGGAGTGTCTGTCATGGGAAGGAGGAAGGCATTTGAAGGATGAGAAGTTGTCACCATCAGAAAATGCATTCTGATCTATCTAATCCTGTTTTGGAGAGCAAAAGAGACCTGCAAAGTGATCTCAAAATGGGGATTCCCACAGGGTGGAAGATCCCATGTCCCTTCCGCCAACAGCTGGGACCTTTAGGTTTGGATTCTCTAAAGACAGTGGGTACAAAACTACCAGAGGATTTATCCTAATCACAGTAAAAGCTTCCAGGGTAGGTGACCTTGCTGTGCTTATATCACTGGGAAAAGCAAGTAGAGATAGTTTAGTGAATGTGTCACCTGATAAGCTCTTGGGAGCCCAAGTCCCATTTTAATTTGCACTGATAGAGGTCGACTGTGGAAATGGGAAGCAAGATACTTTTATCTTCTTCTGTACAAAGCCACACTGGACTGGGATAATAATGTCAGATTTCCAACCTCTGCCTGTGGTGGACTTGGTGAAGGAACGTCATTTAAAAAGGCCTATAAAATCAGTTCCAGGAGATCAGCCTGTCCATCACCTCAACTACCCTGTCCGTGACAGCTGGTGCTCATGAATACTGAAGGTAATAGCATAAAATGGAGGTATGAAGAGGTAATTTCTTACATTTCCTGCATTGGAATAAATCTGATTAAATAAACATCTTTGTCAAAACAAATGGGGAATAAATTGAGTCAGTAAAGGGGGAGCTAGTCAATCCAGACTCTGGAGTTAAAGACGTGATTCATCTGATCCTGAAGCAGATTTTAAAAAAAAAGTCAGGTGACTCACTCCTTAAAAATATGAATATCTCTCCCTTAATTACAAAGGCAACTTGCTTTGACATGTTCAGCCTCAATGTGAATATCTACAGCTACATGGCCTGAGCCAAACTCAGGCTGATTGCTTACTTACTTTTGCTTTTCTTTACACTCTTTAAGCTGATTGTGATATTTGCCTTCTCCCAAACCCCAGAAAATCCTTTGATTGAGTTGATCTTTCCCAAATAGTAGAGGGTGCCTCACCATGATGTTGGTGAACTTGCTCAGCACCTTCACTTGCATGGTCCTGTGGGTGGGTGTCTATTCAATTTGCTCCCATGGACTCTAATTCTGTTGTCCTCTTCCACGTGTGCAGGAAAATGGGAGGTCTTATGGCAAACCTTTGAGTAAATTCCAAACCAAAAAGAGCATCAATAAGAGAGGTTTTATCACCTAGTATATGGAAGAGGGAGAGACCATTAACCCAGCTGGTAGCTTCCCCCTTATTTCTAGTTGAATTCCTCCTATCCTTTCTGCCATCACTAAAGCTGTACCCCTAAAAAACCCAAGCCAAACCCAAGCCAAACCAAGCCTCAAATCCAACAACCAAACCAACCAACCAAACAAAATAAAAAAACCCAAACAAAAATAACTCTCAAAAACTCAACAGACCCACCCCCCAAAAAAAAAAACCAAACAAAAAAAGCAACAAACCAATACCAAAAAGACCAAACCCCAACAAGTAAAAATCCTGCACCATTGTATGAACAAAGGTAGTAAAATAAAAGAGATAAGATCTCCAGCATGAAAAATATATTGCTATATATATTATATGTAATATATATATATAAAGATATATATAATATATATATGTATGTAATAAATATATATAAATATATAATATACATATATGTTTCCCCTGTGAATATTGCAGAGAAATGGATCTGGGGCAGGATCTTGAGATCAGCATGGAAATGGGAAGTCTGGCAACCACATGAGACCTAAAGACCAGAACTACATAAAGGAATTAATTAAATAAATAAACAAATAAATAAAAATCCAAGAAGAAAACTCTAGGCTGGATTTGTTTTGGTGGGTGACAGTTGTAGGACCATCTGATTGGGCCAGACACTGTGTCTTGGTGCCCTAATGTGAATGAGAGGAAAGAGAACTAAAAGTCCATGGCTTCCCCTTGCTACTGGACCTCAGTTGCTGACAAGGAGCCAAAATATTCTTTGAGCAGATATTTCTTCTTCAGGAAGAAATGGATGTGGCTTCACTGACTTCACAGGGAAAGTGCTTTATGGCAAAAGTTATTTTGGCACTTCCTGTTCTGATTTTTATCCAAATATAAGGGAATCCTTTGGATCAGTTGGGTAAATAGAGATACAGGTGTGAAAACAAAGGCTACAACCATCCCTGTAAGTGATTCTAATAAAAATTAAGGATATTTGGGACATAAGAGATTCCTTCTGAGGACATCAGAAGATTGTGAATGACAGCGTGGGCTGGAGTTGTACTAAAATACTGTGGAGGGTGTTAAACTAACACTTTGGAGACATGCTCTAGTCCCTTTTGAGCAAGGCTTTATGCAGGATTTGTCTCTCTGTCTTCTGAAGCACAGAATCATAGAATGTTTTGGGTTTGAAGGGACATTAGAGATCATCTGGTTCTAAACCCCCTGCATGGGCAGGGATACCTCCCCCTAGATAAGGTTGCCCAAGGCTCCACCCAACCTGGCCTTGAACACTTCAGCTGGAAGGCAGGAGGGCTCTGCAGAGGGACCTGGAAAGACTGGAGAGTTGGGCTGATTCCAACGGGATGAGGTTCAACACGGCCAAGTGCCGGGTCCTGCACTTTGGCCACAACAACCCCATGGGGAGCTCCAGGCTGGGCACAGAGTGGATGAGAGCAGCCAGAGAGGGACCTGGGGGTTTGGATTGACAGGAAGCTGAACATGAGCCAGCAGTGTGCCCAGGTGGCCAAGAAGGCCAATGGCATCCTGGCCTGGATCAGGAACAGCGTGGCCAACAGGTCCAAGGAGGTGATTCTGCCCCTGTACTCAGCACTGGTGAGGCCACACCTCGAGTCCTGTGTCCAGTTCTGGGCCCCTCAGGTCAGGAAGGAGATTGAGGTGCTGGAGCAGGTCCAAAGGAGGGCAACCAGGCTGGTGAAGGGACTGGAGCACAGATCCTATGAGGAGAGGCTGAGGGAGCTGGGGCTGTTCAGCCTGGAGAAGAGGCGGCTCAGGGGAGACCTCATCACTCTCTACAACTCCCTGAAAGGAGGTTGGAGCCAGGGGGGGGTTGGTCTCTTTTCCCAGGCACCTCTCAGCAAGACATGAGGACAGAGTCTTAAGTTGTGCCAGGGGAGGTTTAGGTTGGATATTAGAAAGAATTTCTTTACGGAGAGGGTGATCAGGCAATGGAATGGGCTGCCCGGTGAGGTGGTGGATTCTCCATCCCTGGAGACATTTAAAAAGAGACTGGATGTGGCACTCAGTGCCATGGGCTGGGAACCGCAGCGGTGGGTCAAGAGTTGGACTTGATGATCTCTGAGGTCCCTTCCAACCCAGACAATTCTATGATTCTATGATTCATAGAGGGGTCCACAGACCCAGGAAGCTACAAGTTCCGTGGGCAACCTGTTTCAGTGTCTCACCACCTTCATATTAAAGAATTCCTTCCTAATGTCCAAGCTAAATCTCCCCTCTTCAAGTTTTAAATCATTGCCCTTTGTCCTCTCACTAGATATTCATCCAAAAACCCCTCCCCCAGCTTTCTTGTAGCCCCTTCAGATTTTGGAAGGTTGCTCTAAAGTCATCTTGGAGCATCCTCTTCTCCAGGATGAACAACCCCAACTTCCTCAGGAGTCCACAGGGAGGTGCTCCAACCCTCTGAGCATTTTACTGGCTCCTCTGGACATGTCCCAGGAGCTCTGTGTCCTTTTTATGCTGGGGACTCCAGAACTGGACCCAATACTCCAGGTGGGGACTCACAAAAGCAGAACAGAGGGGGAGAATCACCTCCCTCAACTGTCTGTGCTTCTTTTGATGCAGCCCAGGACCTGTTTGGCTTTCTGGGCTCCATGTGTACACTGACTTCTCTTTTTAAGTTTCTGGTCCACCACCACCCCCAAACCTTTCTCCTCAGGGCTGTCCAACAATCCTTTTAACTCCCAAGCTCTATCCATGCATGAGATTGCCTCAACCCAGGTGCAGAACCTCACACTTGGCTTTGCTGATCTTAACTTTTATAATTATTATATTATAATGATTTTAACTGATAGAGGTCATGGTTTGACACCAGGACACCTAAATCTTCCTCCAACTGAAGCTTTACTTGCATGCACAGCATTACAGATCTATACATCCCCTGTGGAATTTAGGGAGAACATTGCATCCCACAGCTCACTGGAAAATCAAGTTTTATGGCCCCTGGGCAATCAGGAACCTCCCTGAGCTACTCACAAAGCAGCTATTCCGCTGATGTAACTTTCTCTGAGAGAACACCATGCAGTTCTGAATTGTGAAGAATGTCCCTAATATCTCTATTTGTTTCCCTTCTAAGCACCTAACCCCTGCTCTCTGTAGTCTATGTGATAAAATCCTGCCCTGCTGAGTATATCCCTGAAAGGAATTTTTTTTTCTTTCCCTGGGAGTCTATAAATCTCTGTGCTTGCTCACCTCTCCCCACTCATCCCAGAAGCTGAGAAGTTCAGGTTATCTTTCCAGAGACTGTCAAAATGAACAGCACAAAAGTGTCTTTTAATTAACAGCTTGCCAGCATCAGCAAGAGTTAGTTTTAGCACAGCCCAATTCATTTTGGAGTTGGATATTTCTGTTACAAACACGGTAGAAGTGAGCATGTTCTACATCCCTTGTAAATTTTACTGGTAATAATTTTTAGTATTCTTTGAAAATCAATTCCAAGTTCTATTAGTTTACTTTTCTCTTCCCCCTCCCCCATCATTCAGATTTAGATCATGTTTTTCATCCATTACCTGCGTAATTCCAATTATCATTCCACATTTCCTTTAAATGTTATTTTTACACCCACTGTTAAAAGACAGATACATTGATGGGGCAAGTTAAGTAAGAAAGTGGATGTTAAGGAAGATTTCAAGTCTACCCAAGTGTGGGCAAGCCCAACTTTTCCAGTTGCCTCTGTTCAGCTACCTCCATCTATCTTTCTCACCCATCCTTCTGTCTGGTCTTGATAATGCCTCTTTCAGGCAGGTGTATGGGGAGTTTGCAGGTGGAGGGAGGGGATGGGACAAGCAGTGCTCCACCTGCTCTGCTTTCTCACAACAGGAGGGCAGCCATGCATAAAGAATGATAATTACCTGTTGTAAATCAAGAAAAGTCAGTTCGATGTGCTGAATTTTTATTACCCCTCTCTCTTTTTTTGTTAGTTTGTTTGTTTCTTTGTGTGTTTTTTTTTTCCCCCTCCCCCCTGTTCTCTTGGCAGGATTAATATTCATGCATATGGATATGGAGACAGGCAGAAGGAGAAAAAACTTTTTAGTAAGACTGCAGAAAATTGGTTACGGGTGTTATTTATGGTTCTTCCAGGACCCCAGCTGAGATCAGGATTGTAGCTCTCTACGTGCTGAAGTAACTCAGCATTTCTAGCCTGAACAAGCAGGACAAAGGACATGAGTTTACCACATCTTAGAAATTGGAAACTGAGGCAGAAGTTTTAGCATACTAAGCTGGTAATAGAGAAGGAATGGTTGACAAAACCAACAAGTCGATTCGCATAATTTTTCTCCTCATCAGGACCTTCTGTGACAAGGACATTATTAAAGACTGTTCTCAAAACAACTTCAAATAAAACCAATGACTGCCTCATTAAGGACTATTTGAATAAAAGGATGCTGAAAAAATCTGAAAAATGCAACTTAGGTTGGTAGAGAAATTTCTTCCTTGTCCCTTGCCCAAGTCCATCCATTATTCCAATGTCTGGGACACTTCTGGGGTATCAGTGATTGTCAAAAGGTGAGTTACTCAATAGAAAGCTCCACCTGCAAGTCCCACCACGTGGCAAAGAACCAGGCATGACATTTGGTTTACTCCTCTTCTTCTTTGCCTATCAGGACATAAAGATGAGACATCCCTGCCTGAAATACTAGGAAGATGCTTAAACATGGGGAAGAGGTGTCCAGGAGGGCTGAACAGCCTGAGATGAGTGATTAGTTGAGGTTCAATACTAACTTCTTGACTTAGAAGATCTTTGGATCTGAGCTGGACATCTCTATAGCTTCTTCTCATTGTTATTCTTTATTTCTAGGACTCTTTCAGGGCATTAGACATGTGACAATTTAATCACAGGATACACCTCTAAATTGACTTGAATGCTGAAACACCTTCTACTGTTGTTCATGGGCTATCTCTGTACCTTCTGTTGCTCATGAAGCAAAATGGTTGATGGTTTTTTTTTGTCAGCCTCACATCTGTAAATACCCATCTGTTCAGGGCAACACCATTTCACTTTCCTTTCTGGGCAATCTATATAATTTTTTTTTAAAAAAAAAGCAAAGTAAAAAAAAAAATATATATATAAAAAGGTGCCTTTATCTTTTCAAAACAGGGTATCAGGTTTTGAAGAGAGGAAATCTGATGTCAAAATAGGAGGCTGTGATGCAGACCTGTGGGTAGGCCAGAAGGCAATAGTGTCACCCAGTTGTGACCACAGCACTGTGCTGGATTTTAAGCATGACCTGGTTTCTTTTTGTGGCTTTGAGTTGATAAGGCTGAGGGAGCTGGAACTCTTTAGCTTGGAGGAGACTGAGGGCAACCTCAGTAATGTTTATAAATATGTAAAGGGCAAGTGTCAGAAGGATGGAGCCAGGCTCTTCTCAGTGATGTCCAATGATGGGAGGAGGGGCAATGGGTACAAGCTGCAGCATTGGACGTTCCACATAAATATAAGGAAAAGATTTTTCACTGTGAGGGTGACAGAACCCTGGCACAGGCTGCCCAGGGAGATTGTGGAGTTTCCTCTGGAGGCATTCAAAACCTCCCTGGATGTGTTCCTCTGTCACCTGTTGTAGGTGACCCTGCTCTGTCAGGGGGGTTGGACCCAATGATCTCTGATCTTCCAACCCCTAACATTCTGTGATTCTGTGACAAAAACAGAGCAGTGTTGCTTATCTCTACCTTCTGTTGGCATGAGGGGCAGGCAGAAACCCATCTAAGCTCCCAGCTTTTTGTTACACAGGGTGGAATTCCCTCAGCTGGAAATATTGGACCTCAAAAGATATCCAAATATCCATATGAATATTTATCAGCACAAGCCAGTTAAAGGGAGGGAAAGCCAGGCCCTAGAAGATACAGACCTTTAATTACATTCTTGGTTCATGATGCCTCCCTGTCTCACAGGTCTCTCCATGCCTTTTCCTGTTTTATTGTTGTCCTGGTTTGGGCCAGGATAAGGGTGATTTTCTGGTTTGTACTTTCGCTTTCAGACAAGTTTCTTGTAAGGAGCTGCACTTGCTGAAAAGAACAGCAAGTTTCTCAGTCAGTGTCTGCTTCTGGGACTGATAACACTGGATGTTTATAGTTACTGCTAGAGACTGGTGTGCAAAGCCAAGGACACTGCTCAGCTCTGAGGAACATTTTACCCTGCAGAAGGAGTAAAGAGGTCCCATCTGAACCCCTCCTCTGGGGAGGCCCGAGACAAGATAGATGTCAGAACTGACCAAACAGAGTATTGCATCCCATACACCTCATACTCAATATAAATTGGAGGGATCACGAGGGTCAAACCCTTTTTTTTTCTGCTTCCTTTCCTGCCCCTTCCTGCCCTTCCTTCACCGGTTCCCTGTGTGCTTTGGCATCCTGGGAGGATTCCATCCATTCCTCTGCCTGTGCTCCTGATCCATGCCAGCCTGAATCTGTGTGTTCCTGCCTCCAGCTCCCCACTGCTGCTGACCCCAGGAGTCCAGCCTGGACTTTCCCAGGGCTGCCCTGCAGCCTCGGTGGTGATGGGAGAGTTATTGGGGGAAAGGGGGGAGGAACGTGGGATCAATTTTTCCTGTATATTTGTATATATTTAGTCATTTTTCCTATTTATCATTACTGTCTCATTAAAGCTGTGTAGTTTATTTTCCAATCCATCAGTCTCTCTCCCTTATTCTCTCTCCTTTCCTTATCAGGGAGGAGAGGATTAATAGAGAGCATCTGTTATTCAGTTTAATTGCTGGGCCAGTGTGAAACTGTGACAATTGTCTAGAAAATTCTAATCTGTTCACTCCCTCCTTCAGCTCTTCTGGCCACATGAAAATACTTTTAGACCTTTCTGTAGGGTGAAAGTGCTTTGCAACTTTGTACAACAGGAATGCAGCAAAACCCAGAGAGTTGAAAGGAACAAAGGAGAACAAACAAACCCATTTTCATATTTGTTACTAAATGTCTTCCAGCTTCCAGCCTTGCTATTCTTCTTCTGGAATTAGGAAAAGCTGTTAACAGAAAATGTGCTTGCTCTTTGACAGTCAGCAGCATATTATTTAGACTGATATGGCAATTCTCTTCTCCCTCCTAATAATACCATTTTGCATCTAGATGGTATTTATATATATATTATATATATTTCTGCAGTAAAAAGATAAACTGGGATTTGCAGAAAGCTCTGAAAGAAAGGGAATGTTGTATTCAACAGTAGATCAAGCAGAACTTTGATCTCAGGGCTATAGTTAACAGTTTGCAAAGAACCCATCTGTAAAAGGAAACTGAAGGAGCACTCAAATGCTCCTTCACCTGTAAGACAGTGAGAGGTGGTAGAATCCTCTGCCAAAGTTATTGATAAAAAAAAAAAAAAAAAAAAAAGACAACAAAAAGACCTAAAACATACCCAAAGCACCTGCAGGCCAACAAGTGTAGAAGGACTACACTGTCAGTGACATGGACAATGGCATTGGGTTTGCTGATGACACCAATGTGTGTGGTGAGGTCGATTCACTTGAGGGAAGGAATGCCATCCAGAGGGACCTTAACAGTCTTGAGAAATGGGCCAGTGCAAACTGTGTGAGGTTCAACAAGTCCAAATGGAAGGTCCTGCATCTGGGTTGGGTCAATCCCAGGCGTGATGACAAGATGCGTATAGAGTGGGCTGAAGTAGCCCTGAAGAGAAGGACTTGGAGATGTTAATTGAGGAGAAGCTCAACACAAGGTCAGAGTGCACTCATGAATCTCAGAAGACCAGCCACATCCTAGGATGCATCAAGAGGAGAGTGTCCAGCAGATCAAGAGAGGTGAATCTCAGCCTCTACTCTGCCCCTGAGAGACCCCAAATATACTGCATCCAGTTCTGGTGTCTCCATCATAAGAAGGATGTAGATCTGATGGAACAAGCCCAGAGGAGGATCACAAAGATGATCCAGAGGCTGGAGAATCTTTGCTAAGAGGAGAGGCTGAGGGAGATGGGATTGTTCAGGCTGAAGAAGAGAAGACTCTGGGGGAACTTTATAGCTGCCTTCCAATACCTGAAGGGAACCTACAGGAAGGGTAGAGAGAAACTTTTCATGAGTGTCCAGCAATAGGACAAGGTGAAATGGATTTAAACTGAAGGAGAAGAGGTTTAGACCGGATATTAGGAAGAAGTTCTTCAGTACAAGGGTGGTGAGACTCTGGAACAGATTGCCAGGAGAATCTGTGGCTGCTCCCTCCCTGGAGGTGTTCAAGGCCAGACTGGATGAGTCTTTGATCAACCTGGTCCAGATGAGAGGTGTCCCTGACCATGGCAGGAGGTTGGAGTAGATGATCTCTAAGGTCCCTTCTAACTTCAGCCATTCTATGAATCTATGATTCTATGATTGATTCTATGATTCTATGACTGATTCTATGATTAGGGTTCGTGTAGGACTATTTACAAAAACTGTTATGATGTATTTGGAAGAATGAGAATAATGGAAATGAAAACACATGGAGGAAACAAGAGGAGCAGAATTAATATTGTAACAGGACAGAAAAAGACTTTGCTGGGCACACAGCTCCCTGAGGGCTCAATTTTGGCTGTCAGGAGTGAAGAATATACCTCTTCATTTCTCCTCCCCTGAAATAGGATGCTCTTTGAAATGACCAGGACCCCACCAAAAAGACTCTTACATCCATGTGTTGATACATCACCCTCAAAGAAACAAGTCTGGAAGGCTCATTCACAGGTTAGTTGAGTTCCTTCATTCCAGTTTGAACTTCAGAAAAATTGTGATGTGACAGGTTGTGGAGTTTGGGAGTGATCCAGAACTAGAAGTTGAGGGTCATGAATGCTTTGATTTTCCTGGTCCACCATTAAAAAGAGAAGGTTTGGTACAGTGGAAAATGGGATTTTGCAGTTTAGGAGCTAGAATGGGACTCGTGGAAGGAAATTTCTGGATAGCCACGTGATTGAAATACAAATCGTAGATTCATAGAATAATTTGGGTTGGAAGGGACCTCTAAAGGTCATCAAGTCCACCAGCTTTGCAGTAAGCAGGGACACCCTCAACTGGATCAGGTTGTTCAGAGCCTCATCAAGCCTCACCTTGAATATCTCCAGGGATGAGGGCTATACCACCCCCCTGAGCAACCTCTTCCATTTTCCCACTACCCTCATGGTAAAGAACTTTTTTCTAAATCTGCTCTTCTCTAATTTAAAACCATTGCCCCACATCCTCTCATTCCAGGTCCTTGCAAACAGTCCCTCTCCATCCTTCCTGTAGAACTCCTTCAGGTACTGGAAGGTCAGTATCAGATCTTCGTGGAGATCTCTTTTCCCTATGTTAGATCTCTATGGGAAGCCCATAAATCCATTTAATCTATATCATGCCCTACTCAGAGGTCTCTAAGTCTCCTCCAACGACAGCCCAGGCTTTTGCATGGCAATTATTTTCCCTTTGAAAAAACTAATCTCAAAGAAATTCGATTTGGTTGGGAACAAAATATAACTCTGCTGAATTGTTGAAGAAGTGAATGTAAACCGTGTCTTTTAAGCATGCAAAGAAATTGCCCAACCACACACACAGTTCAGTAGCAAAGATATGTGGGCAGATTTAAATTCAAAGCTGCCTTCACGGGGATTGAAATGCATTTACTCTTCCTTTCTCTGATGGGTTCTGTTGAACTAGGCTGAGAGGTTTCAACATGAGCCAGCAATGGGCACTGCCAGCCCAGAAAGTCAACCATGTCCTGGGTGTCATCAAAAGCAACATGGCCAGAAGGTCAAAGGAGAAGATGCTCACTCTCCACTCTGCTCTTGTGAGACCCCACCTGGAGTGTTCAGCTGCATGATTTTGGAACATCAGTTCTTATGTTATCTCCTTGTATTTTATTTATTCATTTTGCTTCCTCATTTTATTTGAGATTATTTTTATAAAATCAGGGAATAGTTTGGAAGGGACCTTAAAGATCATTTAGTTCCAAATGCACTTCCATGATCAGTGACAGCTCCCAGTAGACCAGGTTACTCAAAGTCCCATCCAACTTGGCCTTGAACACTTCTAGGGGTGATGCAGCCACAGATGACCTGGGCAAGCTATGCCAATAAAAAAACAAAAATCTTCTTAATGTCTAAACTAAATCTACATTCATCCAGTTTATTTATTGTGCTGAGCACACCTGCAACAGTTACACAAGACAGGCATGAAGGTATCTGAGTGCTCTTACTCCCTCCTTTGAAAAAGTCTCCCAAATTCTTTAGTAAATTTGGGAAGAACGTGTCACTTCCAGACAGATGGCTCGTCTCCCTGCTGCAATGAATCAGACTGAAAAGGCTCTTTTAAAAGCAATCTTTTTGCCCTTGGGTTGTTTCATACATCTTAGGAGTGCAGATGGAAAGACAATGACTCTTCTCCTGCTGGCTCCATCACACCTCTTTGGAGAGGTGGTGAATGATTCTTGGTAGACTACCCATTCTTGTGTCACATTTGAATGCTTTGGAAGAAGGACTACATGTATCTGTCTGACAGAATTCAGACGTATTTGAGGTCTGATAAGTTGCCTTCAGATGGACACAGGATGAGTCTGGGGCTGGAGTGCTCACTGCAGGGGTTATTGAGGATTGCAATAACAAAATACCAGAACATCATCCTCTAAAGTTATGGCTCCCAGTGCTGATCTCAGGAGTGTTTCTACTCTACACTAAGAGAGAGTCCCAGCAGAAATAAATCTTGGGGATTGATTTCTCTGAGCTGTTCTGCACATGAGTTTGTCCACTGAGCTCACCTGTGCAGCAGGGAAGATCCACATTCAGGATCACTCCTGTTTGTCCCCTCTCTGTCTCAGTAGTGTCTTGCTCATGGGCAATACTGAGCCTGATTTTGAGCATGGTAAGACACTTCAGATCTTCACAGCAAAGGCAAAAAAATCCATCTCTATTTGACTCTATGTAGCATGCCCTGCAGAACATGCCCAGACACCGTCTCCCACAGCATTCTCCTGAAAAAGCTGTCAGCCCACAGCTTGGACAGGAGCACCCTGTGCTGGGTTAGGAACTGGCTGGAGAGCCGGGCCCAGAGAGTGGTGCTGAACGGTGCTGATCCAGTTGGTGGCCGGTCACTAGTGGTGTCCCCCAGGGATCAGTGTTGTGCCCAGTTCTGTTTAATATCTTTATTAATGACTTAGATGAAGGGGATTGAGTCCACTATCAGCAAATTCGCAGACAACACCAAGCTGGGAGGAAGTGTGGATCAGCTGGAAGGCAGGAGGGCTCTGCAGAGGGACCTGGACAGACTGGAGAGTTGGGCTGATTCCAACGGGATGAGGTTCAACACGGCCAAGTGCCGGGTCCTGCACTTTGGCCACAACAACCCCATGGGGAGCTCCAGGCTGGGCACAGAGTGGCTGGAGAGCAGCCAGACAGAGAGGGACCTGGGGGTTTGGATTGACAGGAAGCTGAACATGAGCCAGCAGTGTGCCCAGGTAGCCAAGAAGGCCAATGGCATCCTGGCCTGTATCAGGAACAGCGTGGCCAGCAGGTCCAAGGAGGTGATTCTGCCCCTGGACTCAGCCCTGGTGAGGCCACACCTCGAGTCCTGTGTCCAGTTCTGGGCCCCTCAGGTCAGGAAGGAGATTGAGGTCCAAAGGAGGGCAACCAGGCTGGTGAAGGGACTGGAGCACAGGTCCTATGAGGAGAGGCTGAGGGAGCTGGGGCTGTTCAGCCTGGAGAAGAGGAGGCTCAGGGGAGACCTCATCACTCTCTACAACTCCCTGAAAGGAGGTTGTAGCCAGGGGGGGGTTGGTCTCTTTTCCCAGACGACTTTCAACAAGACAAGAGGACACAGTCTTAAGTTGTGCCAGGGGAGATTTAGGTTGGATATTAGAAAGAATTTCTTTACAGAGAGGGTGATCAGGCATTGGAATGGGCTGCCCGGTGAGGTGGTGGATTCTCCGTCCCTGGAGACATTTAAAAAGAGACTGGATGTGGCACTCAGTGCCATGGGCTGGGAACCGCAGCGGTGGGTCAAGAGTTGGACTTGATGATCTCTGAGGTCCCTTCCAACCCGGCTAATTCTATGATTCTATTAAAAGGTTTACTTTTTATAAGGGTATATAGTGATGGAACAAGGAATGATGGCTTTCAACTGGAAGAAGGGAGATTCAGGTTAGACATTAGCAGGAAATGATTTAGTATGAGGGTGGTGAGGCTCTGTCCTATGTTGCCCAGAGAATCTGTGGATGCTTCATGCCTAGAAGTGTTGAAGGCCAGGCTGGATGGGGTCTTGAGCAACCTGATCTAGTGCAAGGTGTCCCGGCCCATGGCAGGGAGGTTGGAACTAGGTGATCTTTAAAGTCCCTTCCAAACCAAACCATTCTATGATTTTGACAGATGATTCTATTATTGTAACCCAGGATGCAATCAAGAGGAGGAGACTTGCCTTCTCCTCACTGTCTGGAAAATGGAAGCACAGGATCATAGTTATTTCAAGAGAATTTGTGACCCATACACACTAAGATATACTTTTAGTCTGGAGAAGAGGAGGCTCAGGGGAGACCTCATCACTCTCTATAACTCCCTGAAAGGAGGTTGGAGCCAGGGGGGGTTGGGCTCTTCTCCCAGGCACCTCTCAGCAAGACAAGAGGCTTAAGCTCTGCCAGGGGAGGTTTAGGTTGGATGTTAGGAAAAAATTCTTTCCAGAGAGGGTGATCAGGCACTGGAATGGGCTGCCCAGGGAGCTGGTGGATTCTCCATCCCTGGAGGTTTTTAAGAAGAGACTGAATGTGGCACTCAGTGCCATGGTCTGGGAACCACAGTGGAAGTGGATGAAGGGTTGGACTTGATGATCTCAGAGCTCCTTTCCAACCCAAATGATTCCATGATTCTGTGGGATTCTGTGACCTTACAGTGGCCTTCCTGTACCTGCAAGTGGCCTGCAGGAAAGATGGAGAGGGGCTTTTTGCAAGGGTGTGGAGTGATAGGACAAGGGGCTTTAAAGTGGAAGAGGGTAGATTTAGATTGGATATACGGAAGAAGTTCTTTAGTGTGAAGGTTGTGAGACACTGGAACAAGTTGCCCAGGGAAGCTGTGTATGTCTCCTCCCTGGAAGCGTTCAAGGCCAGGTTGGATGGGGCTTCCAGCAACCTGATCTAGTGAGAGGTGCCCTTGCCCATGGCATGGGGGTTGGAACTAGATGATTTTTAAGATCCCTTCCAACCCAAACCATTCTATGATTTTATGATTCGTAGAGTCTCAAAACTTTTTCATCAGTGCAGGCCCTTCCTGAGTCAGTGTGATTTCTGGGAACAAAGGATGGAGGGTCTAGATTGGCATGGGTGAGATGAAAAAGAATACATAAACCCCAAAACACACTGAAAAAAAAGACCTTTTTTTCCCCTCCTCTGAGTATTTTCTGGAGGGCAACATGACCTTAGCGCTCTGTTTTATGGACTGTAATAATGGACACATTTTATTGAGTGTATGGGCAACCAGCCACCAGTCTGGTCTGGAGGTCTGGAATCAAAGGGCACAGAGAGCAAGTATCCCTTCTTTTGTTTACACCCAGAGACACATCTTAACTCTACAGGGTCACTATTTATTTCTTTGTGCTCAGGGGGAGCTGAACTAGAACTTGGCTATTTTAATGGCTTTCTCTAAATAAACTTCCTAAAGGCCTAGCCCAGAAAAGGCTGCTCAGTGCGTGTATTTTGACTAGACTCTTACTAATTCCATACGGCCCTGAGAAGAGAAACCTATTTTAAAACATTCATTAAGAGAGCTGTGAATAATCTGAGCTGACCTAATTAACCCAAAACGTCC
This sequence comes from Florisuga fusca, assembly GCA_038090715.1. Lineage (NCBI taxonomy): Eukaryota > Metazoa > Chordata > Aves > Apodiformes > Trochilidae > Florisuga > Florisuga fusca. The sequence continues at coordinate 24,290,204 of JAAWXA010000011.1, forward strand.
TGGATGGAAATTGTTGTGGATCAAAGTCCCAGGCTGAACGCACGTGAATTTTCTGTCTGTACTTTTCTTCCCAAGGAAGCAGTGGGTTCTTCAAGTGTTATTTCTGGGTTGGTATTCAGAGCTTACACCTTGCCAGTGGCTCCTTCCTGCAAGGAAGTTAAATGCTTTCACCTCACCATGGAAAAAAAGAAAAAAAAAAAAAAGAAAAAAAAAATAGTTGTGCACTTGACAGCAAAAAAAATTGTTTTACACTTGGCAATATAAGCAAGATTTCATCCACGTGTGATGCCTTCACAGGAAATAGTTGCCCTCAGCTCCACTGTAACTGGGGGAGGCACAAGCAATATCATCAGTGGAGCATTGTAGAGGTGGGTAAAATTCCTTTTGGCATTATGAACAGACATCCTAAAATAAAGTGGGTTAGAGGGACCCTGGAGGATTTTTATTTATTTTTTTCTGTCTTTCTTTTTCCCCACTGAGAATAGAGGGAACCTCTAAGCTTGACAAGATGGGTGAGGTGAATCCTGCCCTACATATAGGACTCAGTAACCCCTGGGACAGGCAGGGGGCTACTGGGTAAAGAGGACTCTTGTCCCTGAAGAAGCAGGTTTGCAATTTGCAGAAGAGATGATAGCAGAAGACTTGGGAGATGAGGAGCAAGAGACTGCTTAACATCAGCACATTTTATGTACAAGGAAAGAGAATAGGTGGAGTCAATAAAGTTGTGTTAAAATAGCCTGAGAAAGTGACTTTCACAATGTTTTGTGTGATGGAAACACAGATAAATGCCCTGAGGAAGATGTGAGAGGCCTTGGCCCACTGATTTACCAGCAGAGGCCAAAAAAGCTGAGATTATACAGATACTACTGGAGACATATCTGCAAGATCAAGGAACACCTTGGATGTGAGGATCAGAGGAACATCTAGTCTGAAGCTGATAAACACTTAGGACCTATATGACAGTTGAGAAAATGGTGTTTGCTAAAGACTTTAAAGAAGGAGAGAAGAGAAAATCTTGTGTTGATTTGCTGGTGTTTGAGCTTTTCAGCTGAAGTGTACAGGAGAAAGAGAAAGTTGTAGGATAAAACTTTAAAAAATACCTTAATTTGAGCAGGTGATGGAGCATTTATTGATCAATATCAAAGAGAAGTGATGAAGTATCTGTTTGGAATGTAGCTGACAAAGAGGAATATTTTTAAGGTGCCTTTGCATAAGGATGGAGGTTAAATGTGGGTCTGCGGATGAAGATTCCTTGAGAAAAAGGATGAGAAAGGGTCTAGGGACCTTCCAACAAAAGAAAAAAACAACCCACAATTAAGATCAGAGTCTAGAAACTGAGAAGCAGCAAAACCTCAAAAACATAAAAGATCTTTAACATGCAACAGTAAATAGTAGAGAAAGGAGACAAATGGGATAAAGTACAACAAATAGACAGCCCCAGATCTACCCATTCCCTGAAGCTATAGGACACAACATGTTTAGACTATGAACATGAACTTGGAACAGCATTTCTTTTTTTAGGGAGAAATTACTGACCAGGATACATTGACACGACTGCTGTTTGGGCTCTCAGGCAGAAAACTCAGACTGAAATTACTTTCTTTGAGAAATAATATCCCTGTTATTGTAATCACTGACTAGAGGCATTTGTGGTGCTGAAAGGTCCCTCTCTGGTGTGGGATGACATGATGAATGATGCTTGTTTGAGCAGGAAACAGTGAAGGAGGCACTGCCAGTATTGTTGCATCACTAGTGTAGCCCTGTAGTTAGGATTCCTGAATATTTTTGGAGAGATTCACCTGAATTATAAAGTTCTTCCTCCCCCAGGGTGATGCCTTTGTAAAGGCATCACCCACAGACAGGAGGACTTCCTGCTACAGCTAAACCATCCTATTTTGAAGACTGCAGGTGATGCTCCCCTTCATTTTCAGCTGAGTATGTGTGAATCAGGTTCCCTTGAGATAATTTTCTTTTTCAGGGACAAAATTTCAAAGGATTCCTGAAAAGAAGTCCCGTTCTTTATGGGGAAGTAACAGGGATGAGAAAGAGAATTGTGGGTTAACTCATCTTGAATTTTAGGTGGGTTTGTAGGGTTTTTTTCTTCCCCCACACTTAAGTAGATAAAAGGATATGTCAAGAAAGGCAGGATAGGACTCTGGGTAAAACAGTGTTGCACAGAGTATTACAGCACCAATAAGTGTCATGTATGAGGCTGGATGAGTTAAGAGATGTAGCTGGGTGCAATGTCAGGATGAGAAGCAAAGAAACACTTCTCTAAAAAGTGCCAGCCACTCTGTCCTTCCCTTATTTTGGTCTGGAAAGAATGTCCAAGCTGGGCTGGAGGGATGCCAGGGAGGTCAATGCCATCCTGTGCCATGGAGCAAGCAGGGCAGGGGAAAAAGACAATCTTCCTTTTTTTTATATCTCTATCTTTTTTGCTTGCCAGTGGTCTAGTAATCTCTGTCGAGGAAACAAGAATAATAAGGCCTCATTTAATAATATTAATAATTATAATATATAAAAATATAAATATTTATATATAATAAATATAAATATTATTTATAATATATAAATAATATAAATTTATATTTATAATATTTATAATATATATTATATAATATATAAATAATATAAACTATATAATATAAAATAATATAAATTATAAAACTATTATTAATATAAATATTAATATTAATGTTAATTATATAAAATAATATTAACATTATATTAAGATAATAACAGCAAGCTTCTTCAGTGTTTGTGAGAAAATATGAGCTCCCAAGCCATAATTTCCACCTGGAAGCAAAAGTACAATTACCATCCATTTTTATTTTTTTAAAGTTTTCTTTTTTTTTTTTTTCTTTTTGCTATTCCTAGACAGGCTGTGGTTGGGAAGTGTAGTCCATCCAGCTGTTGTGAGCAAGTGTTGTTTTTCTGATTGTCTCACAGTTGTCCATTGCTCACTTCTCTCCTTCTGGGTGGAATTAACTTTGTGTAGTTTTCTTTGCAAAGAGACCACACTGTCAGCTGTGGGCATTTGTGTGGATTGGTGAGCTTTTATACTGAAAACATTTTGGTCTTTTTTTCAAAGGGTTAATAAATGCAGAGAAATGAGATTGCATGCAGTCTTTGTTTCAGCTCTGTGCTCCTTGCTAGCCAGGGACATCAGCCTATCAAAAGCCTGAACACATCCAGGCAAAGAGAGATGAATAATGCAACTGCAACTCCTTCCTCATAACACTGCCAGGATGCCTACAAATGCCTCTTTCCAGGTTCCTTCCTTGCAAAAAGAAAAACCAAACCCAGTCTCATCATCCTTTTCTTGTCAGGGGACATGAGAAAAATAAACAAACTTGGTGTTTAACAAAAGCAGGAAAGATTTCCATTCAATGAGATCATCTTCCACCCTCCACCATTTTTCTTCTTTCTTTTTTCTCTTTCCTTTTTCCTCTTTCTCCTTTCCCCTTCCCTCCTTCCCTCTTCCCTCTTCCCTCTTCCCTCTTCCCTCTTCCCTCTTCCCTCTTCCCTCTTCCCTCTTCCCTCTTCCCTCTTCCCTCTTCCCTCTTCCCTNCTTTCCCTTTCCCTTTCCTTCCCTTTCCCTTTCCTTCTTCCTTCTTCCTTCTTCCTTCTTCCTTCTTCCTTCTTCCTTTTTCCTTTTTCCTTTTTCCTTTTTCCTTTTTCCTTTTTCCTTTCTTTTCCTATGCTATTCCAGTCTATTCCATTCCATTCCATTCTAATTTTCCATGGTTGACAGGAGAGTTATCCACGGGTGAGGACCCAAAGAACAAAAACTTCCACTGCAGTCTCGTTGGGGCAGGGACTGTTTATTCAGAGTATCCCGTACCATATGTCACATAGTGAGGCCCTGACCTGGTTGACATTATCATGAGTAATAAATAAATCAGTATTAATCATCGTGAGCTGCAGCCACCTTGGGATGAGAAAATGATTCATTACTCCAATCTGCTGAATTATTCACTGTTCTGGTGCAAAAATGGCATGAAAGATGAGCTTCGAGGATGTGGAGGCTTTTTGCATGATAGGGATTCTATTCTGGCATTAGAGGTAAACTACAGCTGGTGTAAAACAATTTTATTTGAAGCTTCTGATGAAAAATGTGGCAGTATTTTTATTGAATAACATATTTTATTACAAATATCCCTTCTTTCGTCTACTGTTTTTTTAGATTCCAGCTCAGAAATCACTTGTTCAGGTCTTCCCCCTCCAAAATTCAGTATGGGTGAATGTATCTTCTTCACTTGTCTGCAAAAGAAAATTCTGCAGAATATTCTTGTTTTCCCAGAAAATAAGCTTGCACTCAATGTTATATCTAGCTACCTTCACCTTAAAGGCCAGTGAGAACATAAAGACAAGAAACATATTTTGAGGCTTTTTTTCGTTGTTTGTTTTTTTGCTTGTTGTTTGTATGTTTGTCTTTTTAAAATAAGTTTTAACCTACATTCCCCTTCAGTTTGCCTCTGTAGATCTTCTGGAAACACCACTGCTCGTGGTAACACATTCACTTCTCCTGCTATGAAGTCTCTAGGGAAAACCTTATTGCAGCCTTCCAGTACTTGAATAGGCCTATAGGAAAGCTGGAAGGACTTTCTACAAAGGCATGGAGGGATTGGACAAGGGGGGAATGGTTTCAGTCCAAAAGTTGGTGGGTTGAGATTGGATATTAGGAAGAAATTCTTCACTGTGAGGTTGGTGAGACACTGGCCCAGGTTGCCCAGAGAAGCTGTGGCTGCCCCATCCTTTGAAGTGTTCAAGATCAGATTGGATGGGGCTTGGAGCAACCTGGTCTAGTGGAAGGTGTCCCTCTCCATGGCAGGGATGTTGGAATTAGATGATATTTAAGGTCCCTTCTAACCCAAACCATTCTATGATTCTGGAATAATTCTTTGCTCTGATACTGTTATTCCTATTGGTGATGTCCTGTGATGATTTGTACCTTCGTGTGTTCTGTGAAGTAAAAAAAGTGAAGATGTTTTCATGCAGGGTAATATGTAATCTAATGAAAATAAAAAAAGAGAGATCAAAACAAACTGTATGAACACCCTCTTCCTGCCAGTCCCCTTTCCAACAGCTGGAGTGCTGGCTGAGATGACAGTGCTATCTCCTACAGTTAGGCTCCTTGTGCTTGGGCAGAAGAGGGATTTATTTTGAGTGAATTATTGAATTTCCATCATCTGATTCTGGGATAGTAATAATAATTCTGACCATTTTTATAACTACTTCTAACTCTAATATCACCTTTCTAGAGGGCATTTTTGACTAAACAATATTGGCTTTACTGCCTGTGTAGGAAATAAAAACAGAGTACACAAAGAGCAATGTAAATTAAATAAACTGAACCAATGAAGTGCTTTGAATTCTTTACCTGCTTGGAAGTATTTAGGGATGTGAATGAATTAGGATATTGGTTTTGCTGTCCACCCTAGTCTTTCCAAAAACTGCCAGGAGGGGATACACCTTCAAGAATGTAAATGAATGCCAACCTAATGAGATCCCATTAATATTATTAAATTATCCAGAAAACACTATTCATCACTGAAAACCCATTTAGCAGAAAAGAAACTCAACCAAATTACTGTTGGGTCCTTTGGCAGCTACCCAATAACCATGATGAATAAGGTTAGTTCCTGACAGCTTATTGACACTGATGCTTCTCTCAGAAGCTCCCCAGCACCCCAGCCTCAACTTGGACTTCAAGAGGATTGAAAATGATGAAAAGTTGCATGGAGAGAGCAGATCCACTTCCAAGATGATGGAGAGAAATGGGCATCCCTTTGCTCTTTCTATTTTGCCAAATATTTCCTCTTTACCTTTGCCCAGCAGGTCTAGGTGGTGCCCTCCCCATCACCTTCTTTCCTCAGGCTGCTGGAGGCTCTGGGGTGCAGAGCAATGAGCAGGGTTGTCCAGTTGCATCCATCCTTTGGATCCTAGATGATGAATTAGGACAGACACAGCAGGCTGATCAGCATAACTCATAAAACCCAGTGAACTCAGAGAGCAGGGCAGGGAGAGGAACATACAAGAGAGAATGGGAAACCTTAAATTAAAATCAGACCATGTAAGCATGAAGACAAAGTTCACCTTCCAGCCTGGGTGACCACCCCAGCATCAATCAACCTATTCCAACAGAAACTGTGGAATGGGAGAGAGTGAATGCTGGAGGGTTTCTTTATATTTTTGTGTTTTATTCAGGTGGTTTGGCAGATATTGAGTTCCCCAGTGCTTCCCTCATTCAACTTTCAAGGTTGTATCTGATACACCTGGAACACGTGGTCCCCCATCCTTGATGGTAAATGGTCCTTTCAAACAACTCTCTTCATCTCCATCCAGGTAAGGACCAGAAGAATTTGTTGTAGAGAAACAGACTGAAATGGTGAAGGATCTTCTTGGCAACATCTTGTTGTTCCTTTGGGAAGCCCTAACAGATCAACAAAACTTTCCCAAGCTATCGGATGGACAGATCCCTTTTTTTCCTAGTTTTCTGATTATTTTAAGGTTTCTTAGGGTTTCTGGGCTTTTCAGAAAAACTGAAGACGTTGAAGACATTTTTCTTCTTGTTGAAGAAGTCTTCTGTACATATCTGGCATGAAAGCTTTTGCTTTAATTTACAGCTCTTTAAGTCTTTTCCGAATTTTTGTTTTGATGTAGAAATACAAATATGTGAAGAGGATGGAAAACTTACAGCCTGTGTGGTGACTGTCTGTCCATACCCCTAAATTGATAATTCACTGAATTCAAGACTGAAGTGCTACAATTTCATCTGAAGTGAAACACGAGGAATGAAGCTGGAAAAAGTTTGCCCAACTTACTTTGATGGTGGAAAGCTGACAGTAAATGAAGAGCTGGAAATCTTTTGGAGACTTGACCCTGAAGTCTACAAACAAAAGTGAAGGTATCCTCTTGATACAGAATCTAGATCTTTGTTTAACATACTCATAGAATCATCACAGTTGGAAAGGGACAACCAATCTGAGTCCAATCTCAGCCCCACAACACCTTGACCACTAAATCATCTTCCAAAACACCACATCTCCCCATATTTTTGATACCTCCAGGAATGGCAAATCCACTACACCCCTGGGCAACCTGTCTCAATGGTTCACCACTCTTTTGGTGAGGAAATTTTTCTTCATGTCTAATGTGAACCTGCCCTGGTGCAACTTGAACCCTTGTCCTATCACTGGTCACTGGGGAGAAGAGGTCAACACCCACCTCACTACAGCCTCCTTTCAAGTAGCTGTAGAGGGTAGTAAGGTCCCCCCTCAACCTTCTCCTTTTGTCACTCTCCACCTCATCTGACTTGCTGTCAATGGAATTATAGTGACCAGCAACTACTGGAGCAATTCCAAGAGTCACTGCCATGCTTGCTCACAATAATTATTCTTCCCAACAAATCTTTATTGCAATGCTGAGCTGTATCAGTGGAAAATAAAGGTGCTCATTATCAGCACTAGATTTTGTGAGGTACAGTTTGATATCTGGGCATAGTTTGATCTAGCTTGGCAAGGGTTTAAAAACCAGCTAGCTGAAAAGGCCTGTCCAAGCTCTTCTCATATCCAGCTTTCTCACTGATCATTATGGACTGGTGATTTTACACCGAAACACATCTGGTGGCATACAGAAATGGTGTATATAATTCATAACAAAACACTTGGTCTGTTTATCTACTTAAAAGTGGCCCACAAAGAGATGGGAGTTCTCTGAAGAGCAGGACATTTGCCATACGCTGCCTGTCAGTGACTCTTGGTTTTGTAGAGAGTTCATGAGCAGTTGGCTGTGAGCAGAAAATGTTTTGGCCTCTGCTCATTTTGGAATGACTCTGCTGCTTTCATCAGTTCTTGGAAATGAACCTATACAAGGCCTGGCTAGTATTTAGGTGGGAGATTGCTTAGGAATCCTGGATGCTCTACTTATAAGCCAGAGAAATTGAGGTAAAGAGTAGAAACCAAATCAGATATCTAACACGTAAGCTATGTTGTGGAATGGGAATAGAATAAATCAGAATCCAGTTGCTTTTAATGCTCCCACTGTTAGAATCATTCTGTTCCCAGCCTGCAATCCTTAGCATTATATATTGTTACAAGGCAATGTTCTGGGTGGGGATTAGCATGGTAAGGGAAGAAAAAGGCTTAAAATGCTAGTATTAGCATTATTTAATTATGTCATAATAATAATGATCCTATAATTTTTTACTTTATATGATTTTCACTGAGACCATATTCACATAAAAGAACTCATTCACAGATATTATATGGCAGCTCTTAATATTTGTGCTGCTATCAAAAATACCAATATGTGACTCTCCTCCCCTAGTCATCTGAACATATCCACTACCTTTGGGTGACCATGTGGGGCATCTTCAAAGTGATGTTTCTAAGCAATGTGGAGCACTCAGGCTGAAAAATAAATCAGGCCTTACATTCCACTTCTGCAATAAACAGCAAGCCAAGAAGTTCTGACTTACATTTGAGAGAATAGAATTTTTTTAAAGGTTTGCAAGAAAAGTGGCACATGTGGAAACAGGCATCATCTCAGATCAAAGATGATCTCACCAGGAAAAATCCCCCAAAACGGGAATAAAAATCAATGAGAGACAGAAAAAGGAATTTTTTTTCCAGCTATGAGTTAATGTCCAATTTTTGCCTGGAAGATTTCATGCTTGTTTGGAGGTGTCTTACACAAATGTGTCTTAGTTCTGAGATAACCAGGGTGTTCTCATTATCTCTGTAATGAATGAATCTAGCTAATTAGGTAAAGATTCACAGACCCATCCAAACTTTAAAAGGAAAGATAAGAGAATAGAGGTCATTAGGTCACAGTTTTTGAACACTTTCTTACGTTTTACTGCTTCTTTTTATATCAAGACCAATAGCATATTTAGTGATAGCATCCTGACTGAGAAAGTAATCACATTTACTGTGAAAACATCAGGAGATGAGATTCTGCCTCTTGCCTAGATAGTTTGCTGCAGTGATTAACCACCATTAATAATGTGTGCCTTTCTTCTAATTTGGATGCCTCTGCCTTCAGCTTTCTGCTTTTGGTATTTGTTTTGATTTTTTCTGCTACATTAAAGCATCTTGAGGCCCCACAATGTCCTCTGATGCAGGAAGGTCTATGCCATAACTTATGCATTGTTATTTCTTATTTATTTATTTTTTTATAAACAGCATGACCTCCTTATGTCTCATCTAATAAGGACTCTTTAACTTTTACTAAAGTATTTTCCAGTACCTCCAGTGACCTTTTGGAAGGGATGGACCACAAAATGACGCAAATTCAGTGGTACCAGCTTAACCAGCTCTATCTGTAAATACAGCCCTGCTTTTCTCTCCCACTCACTTCTCCCTTGGTCAACCAGCCAAAGGCTGCTCTTGCCACAACATTGTGTTCAGAGATCATGGCTGAATGCCATTCAGCTCCCAAATCCCTATTTGCAACCCTCGTGAGCTAGAAAAGCACATTCGGTTCTGTAAGCACAGCCCATGCTCCTTGTTCTTGGCCTTTGGTTGGATGCAGCTGCATTTTACTGGAATGGATACAGCAAACTGATGGGTCCAGGCTGTCCTAGAGGGTTGCCCCAGCACCAGCCACTCTTTTCCAGCTTACTGTTGTCTGTAACTTTGCTCATAATCGATTTCATATTTATTTTCAGACTGATGATGAAAACAGAGGATCAGTGCCGGCCTAAGAATGATCCCTGAAGATTCATATTAGAAGCAGGTCTATCAAGGAATGAATTCCCATTGTCTGCCTTTTAGTTATCTTATAATCTATTTAACATGCTAATGATACCATTTGGTTTCTGGTTTTTAATGTCAACATCATCCATCACTTCAATCTTCATCCCCAGAAATATTAAAAAAACCTGATGGGACATAGTCCAGGGCAACCTTCCCAATCTGGCCATGCTTGAGTGATTGACTGGACTAGATGATGTCAAGAAATCCTTTCCAACTTCTGAATCTATGATCACTGAGCCAAATTGCTTAAATAGGTCTCCATTTTTTTCCAAATAACTTTTATATCAAACACCCCAAAAGAATGAAATCAGATTGAAAGAAGTAGCAGAGCTTCTTTCCCACAAAGCCATGTTGACTGGCAGCAGTTTGATGTCTCTCTTGCTCTTCTTTACCATCTGAACACCTATAGATGCAGGACTTGAAGGCTGACCAACTAAATTTGCAGACAACACCAAATTAGAGGGAGTGGTTGACCCTCCCAAGGGCAGAGAGGCCCTACAGAGGGATGTGAACAGATGAAAGTTCTGGGAAACTGCCAATCATGTGAAGCTGAACAAGGAAAAGTGCTGGATCTTGTACCTGGGTCATGGTAACCCCGGGTATTCATACACCCTGAGGAGTGAGAGGTTGGAGAGCAGCTCTGTGGAAAGGGGGTTCTGATCGGTGGCAAATTGGCCAGAAGTGGGGCTACGAGGTTGGTGAAGGATTTAGAGGGAAAGCCACCTGAGGAGCAGATGAAAGCACTGGGTTTGTTCAGCCTGGAGAAGAGGAGATGAAGGGGAGACCTCCTGGCAGCTCACTGCTTCCTCACTAGGGGAGGAGGAGGAGTAGGTGCTGACCTCTTCTCTCTGGTGACCAACGATAGGACCTGAGGGAATGGTTGGAAGATGTGCTGGGGGAACATCTTGAGCTTCGATATAAGGGAAATGTTTTTCACCTTTGTGAAATTTGTTACAATGAGGATTTGTTGCTATGGACAATATGTTACGCAGAGGAATTGTGCATGTCCCACAGTGGGAATTCTTCAAAGTCAAGCTGGATATGGCTTTGGACAACAGTGAAAGAAGTCCCTGCCCGAGTTATAGGGGTTGGATGGTCTTTAAAGGTCCCTTTCAACACAAACCATTCTGTGATTCTACAAAAAAACTCATAAATACGTTTGTTTTTTTTTTTTGCATATGCATGAAAAAACTAATGCATACAGAGAAGCCAGGAAGCAATTAGACATAATAAATGAGCACAGACACAAAGATAGCACATCTATACATAGATATTTATACTTGAAGTTTTCACTTTGTCATAAAATGTAGTGGATTTTTAGTCAAAGTTATACTCTGCCTTGATTGAGGATGCTTGGATTTTGGCCATCTAATATATTATTTCTAAAAGACTCCCAATTTTCATTCACAATTTCCTGTCCACGCTTATGTCAATTTCTCTCAAAATTGTTCTCAGTTTTGAGAAATTAGCCCTTTTAGCACACAAAGCATATATTCCCCATTTGAGATTGTCCTTTCTATGCCCAGAATAAATATAACCACCACGGCCAAAGGTACACCAAGAAAATTATAAGCGGGGAGCATGTATTTTCAACATGGGATGGAATTTTCAAAATATTTTAAATCACTTGGACAGAATTGTCATTGATCTGCTGCAGGGAGAGGCAGAGCACAGGTGAAATGCCTACAGCTGTATGGTGAGGCTCTTTTGCTGTTTTGCCCTTTTATGTTTAACAGATTACTAAAAGTTAAGTTCATATTTTAGTGGACTTTAAGGAAAGAACAACTGGTATGAATTTCTCACACTCAGATTCTCAAAAAACATGCTTTTTCTGGTGTTCAGGAATTGCTACAGCATGGAAGAAATTGTCAAGTGAGGAAAGATGAAAATAGAGTGAAATGAAGCTCTGAATAAGCACTGTGTGGCATTTTTACAGTGTCCAAGTCCCAGTGCCTCTCGTTGTGATCTGGCATTCCAAAGATCTTGAAAAAAAGTCAAGCTTGCTGCCAATGTTTTGAGACATCAGCTGGGGTTTTCAAAGCAAGAGTTACTCACTGAGCTTGTTCTGCTTCTCTGTTTGCTGACAAAGAGCTCTGGACAAACTCTCTTGTTTGAACAGGCAACATCCTCAGTGGCTTATGCAAATGGTTCATTATCATATCATTAATATTTCCTTCAAGGTCATTTGCATGGAAATTGCTTATGCATCAATTCTGCCGATTACAGGGATGATGAGTCCCTGAAACTTTCTGTCTCCCCTCGCTCCCCAAAACTTGAGAGTCTTGCAGCACATGCCAATGACCACTGGGAAAACTATCAAGCCATTGGCTCTCACTGTCAAAAAGAGGATGACCTTTTCTTTTCTGTAACTATAAATGATATTTTGGCAATATCAAGAGCTATGAGTTGGAGTTGGACAATGTGGTGCTCTTCCCATGGGGATGGGGTTCTGTTTGGATTGAAGGCTGCTCCTGTCAACCAACATAGTGCTGAGATGAGGTAACACCCATCCCATAAACCCAGAAAACTTATTCCTTGGGTGGGGAGAAGCCACCAAGGAAACCATGTCATCATCTAGACTGGGTTTATATTTTTAGCCAACCAAGAGAGGCACAATTTGTTAAGACAATCAAGTAGGTTTCCTCAATATCTCTTAGAGGTTGGTTGGTATCTCCATGGAGTGATTCATCCCACCATAAGCTGGGAGAGGGATCAGAGAGGAGGGGGGGATGAATCACCTCTATAGGTGCTGATCTCGTTCTGTTGAGCAAGGAAGGAGCCAAGACCACCTAGCTCATTGGGTGCCCACTTTGTAGGTAGGTGGGATGAAGCCAAGCCTAATTGCAGGCTGCCTATAGGAAGCTGACACCTCTGTTATTAAATTGGTCACAGCACACCCAGCTCCTGGGAATAATTGATTGTGGACAACAGGAAAGATTCAAAGTGTTATTGTTGGAGTCAGCCACCAGTTACTCCATTAAAAAGGAGAAAAAGACAATTTTAACAACCACATAATTTCCTATGCCTCTCTTGTCCCAGTGATCTAACTCCTTCTTTGATGTTTTGTTGAGTTGAGGTTGGGTTTTTTTTTGAATAGTTGTACTGTGCATTCTGATAAAGCACTGAATCACTTCCATCCATGAAATTTACTTCTGCTTCCTCGTCCTTCTCTTTTTTTTCACCCCTCAGAGTTAGTCTCACTCCAGACACTTGCCAGACAGCAAAAGGAAGACAGAGTCCATTGCTCAGCATTATCCAAACACATCACAGAGCTGCCTAACACAGGTTCACAGATGGTTCACTGTTATGAACCATCTTCTCTACCTCTTCCTCTTTTTAAAACTCAGTGTGAATTTTTTTTTTCCCTCCTCGATCAATTCTATTCATCTCTACTGGAAAACATTTTTCTTTCTCTTCCTGAAGTTCCCAACTCTTTTAATTGGCTATTCTTCACTGTGATGGTAGTGGGACACTGGCACAGGCTGTCCAGAGAAGTTGTGGCTGCCCAAGCCCTGGGATTATTGAAGACCAGGTTGGATGGGGCTTGGAGCAACCTGGTCTAGGGGGCAGGGTTGAATGAGGTGATCTTCAAGGTCCTTCCAACCCAAACCATTCTAAGTTTCTACAATATCACTGTCCAGACTTCAGCCCATGCTCCAGTTGCCTCCTGTTTGATTTACTGTAATAACCCCCATTACCAACGACTCTTTTCTCCTCGACTTTCACCACTTTTTGTGTTAAGGTTTTCCATGCTCCAGCCAACTGGTCTCATCAAAATCTAATCTCTGTTTTCCTACTTACAGAATCCCAGATTCACCAGGTGTTTGGGTAGGAAGGGACCACTGAAAGTCACCTGCTCCAACCCCCTGCTCGAGCAGGACCATCTAGAACCACTTGTCCACAACCATGTCCAGATGGTTTTGAGTGTTTCTAAGACTGAAGACACCACAAGCTCTCAGAGGAACCTCTGCCAGTGCTTGTCACCCTCCCAGTATAAAATTGTTTCCTGATGTTCTAAGGGAACCTCCAGTCTTCCACTTTGTGCCCATTGTGTCCGGTCCTGTCACTGGGAGACTGACTCCATACTCTGTTCTTTCATTTCAGTTATTTACAGATATTAGTAAAATCCTTCCTCAGCCTTCTCCAGGCTGAGCAGACACAGCTGTCTCAGCTTTTCTCTCACAGGAGAGTTAATCCAACCCCTTTATCATCTTTGTGGCCCCTTGATGGACTCTCTCCAGTATGTCCATGTCTCTCCTTCACTGGGGAGCCCAGAACTGGACAGAAGGCTCCAAGTATGACCTCAGCAGAGCTCAGTGGAGGTGAAGGATAACCTTCCTTGACCTGCTGGTAACACCTTTTATCTGATGGAGCTAAGGATACCACTTGCCACCTTTTATTGTAAGGGCACAGTGCTGGCTCATTTGCAACCTGGTGTCTACCAGGGCACTCAAGTCCTTTTCTTCCAGTCTGTTTTCCTGTTGGGTGGATAGGTTTGCTCTTTCCCAGCTACAGGACTTTTTATTTCCCCTCCTTGAATTCTAGGAAGCTCCTGTCAGCCCATTTCTTCAGCCTGCTAAGGTCACTCTGGATGGCAGCATGACCCTCTGGAGTCTCAGCTGTTTCTCCCAATTTTGTGACTTCTGCAAACTCACCTCCTTGTAAATCCTTCCCCTGCATCTTAGCCTACTTGGACAGGTTCTTCAATTTTGATTTTTCTCGCCTAAATATGAATTCTGTCTCAGTCCTTCTTCCTTGTACTGTCAGCTTCTGCAGCTCTGGGAGGCATAACTCATCACTGATGGGATCTACTCAGGTAGAACCCTGAGTGTGAGACTGCAGGCTTGAGCCTCTCAGCTGTTCCTTTCTCATGATTTCTGAGTCCATTTTCCAATTGAAGTGAAATCTGACAGTGAGAAAATATTAAATTGTCACAAGCTTGGATGAAAATAGATGGACTTCCAGGTAGAGAAGAGTGGCATAATTAGTGGTTCCACTGGGACAATGGTCTTGGTTGCTGTACACAACAAAGTATGGTTTCTGTCCTGTTCCCCTCTGGTTTCTAACAAAGCACATATTCCAGTTCAAACTTTTTCCACCAACCAGCCACTCAGAAAAAAAACTCCTTTTCTTTTTGCCGTTCTCTTTCATGTCCAATGCAGCTTTATCATAACCATCTAAGACACTGGGAGATGCAGTGTCACAGCAAACTGTTCGTGGAACCAGGGACTTCCTTTTCATACAATGTTTTGAATTGCTAATTTATGAAATTCCCTCCTCTCTTTGGGGTAGTGGAAACCATAACTCCACATACACCACAGGCTGTGTAGTCCTGGAGGCAAAGCACTGACCATTACTCTCATGCCTCATCCCATGCTCATCAACTTTTGACCCAGCACCTAGAGGTTTGATTCCTTGCTGCTGCTTCAAAGTTGAGAATCACTTTGTGGCAACCAATCTGAAGTCCTGGGTGGCCACGGATTTATTATCACACCTTGTTCATAGTGGCCAACTCACTTGCCCATTTCCTTACATGTTAGACACTGTTCTATTTAATTTCTCACTGCTCCTCTCTCCAGATAGATAAGCAGCATTTAGTATTGTTGTGTGTTTAACATTTCAATTTCACTGGAATTAATTTAGATGTTATCATCCTTTATGGATTCTTTCAGTTCTTACCATCCTAGCAGTAGATCAGCCTGAGGCGTAGGTGGACTAGACAGTTTTTAAAGCCACAAAATGTTTTCCTCTGAGAATCTGCTGATCTGATGTTTGTAGTTTTAAAGCATTTTGTGATCAAGTAATACATTATAACGTCTTTGGAGGGGAAGTAATCCAAGAAGACATTCCATGTAGAGAAAGAAAGAAGAACCAACTATACTGAGGGGAAAAAAGGCACCTTGATTTCATGGGGTTGCTTAATGTTCAGTCCTTGAGCCTCAACAATCAAGGAATATTTTGGAACACACAAGACTTCTGGATTAGTTATAGGTTTTACACAGATCATGTGTAAACTTGACTCAACATTTTGAGTTCCTGTGACTGGGGAAGGGTTTAACACACAAAGGTTAGCATGAGGCAAGAACATTCTCAGTTTCCTCAACAACCAGCAGAATTGGGTAACTACGCTGTGGAGCTCATGAGTTGAGTTGGATTACACGTATGTTCTACTCCTGGCTGACTACAGATCATTAAACTGCCTTTAAGGTGACAAAATAAAAAAATAAATCCCAGAAATCCCACCAAAAAACCCCTTGTTTATGATGGCCCTTGAGCTATCCTACTAATTTAAACTGATATTCCCCAAAGGAAAGTGAGGTGTGTAAACAAAACTGTAATTTGATTAAACACAGTGCAGAAGTGTTGCTCGGTGCATCCCTTCTCATCCTGGGGGAGTCATCTACACCAGAAAATCTGCTGCCTTAAAACCAATTTCTCTCCATTGGTATAGAGTGGTCTGATCTCTGGTAAACTAAGAACTATTTGGGTGAGTAGTGGTGTTGGAATGTCCAGAAAGGTTATTTTCTGGTATTGTCAACACAACATTTACCAGCTTGTATTTTTCTCTTTTCTTCATACAACAGAATCTTCTACTGTTCTTGAGGGGACTTTCCAAGAAAACTTCTTCTCTTATACTTATCATTATGGAAAGGCTGGAATAATGAGATATTTTTAAAAAAAATGTTTATGTTTCCTCAAGATAAAACTTCCCACATTCTTATGTTCTGATCATTGTTGTTTGAGCCTTCTCCTGGTGACATCTCTGTTCTGAATGCATTAAGATCACTTCTCCCCAGATGCTTACTGGTTTCTGTTTTATTTAGTGTGCCTGGATGGTTTTCTAGGACTATATCCAAGGTAGTCTCTGACCTTGTTGGTCCTTTAGTTAGCTGCAGTGTATACAGAGCCCTCCAGAAAGATGTGATTGCTTCCAAAATCCTTCCCGCAGAACGTGTCAAGAGCACTGAATTTCTCCTCTCCCTCTTTTTGACAGGGTACATGTACAGGGATGCAACAGTGACACATTTTTCACAGATGCCTGTGTCAGGACAGGAATAGGGTCTCACATTCATAAAGTCAGCACAACCTACCCTGAGGGAGGCAAGGAATTCATTTGTTTTACCTTTTCTTATCATTATTTCATCTGCTCTCTCCTCTCCATCCCTGAGACAGCAATGTGCATTTCAGCCACGTGGTCCATTCTGGGAATCCCAAAGTTCCACACCAATATAAATGACTTCAGCCTCCCACCACTTCATCAAGGCTTATCATTTTCAAGTTTGTTTTGTCTGTATTTCTGGGCTTGCTTGGAGAGCAATACTTTTCTCCACATTGAGGAATAAGCCATATATTTTTCAGAGGAAAGAGAGGAAGTCTTGGAAAAAAAAATAAATAGCCACAGCAGAGGAAGAAGATACATGAGGTGAGATTAAACATTCCAAACCAGATACTGACAGCAGCACAAACTCTACCTGAACTCATTATAGCTGTGTCTAAATCCTTACAAATTCAGTGAGTGGCAATTTGCTCTTTGTTTTTTCTGGGTGGGTCATTGCACAAGAACTAAGAACAGTCCTTGGGAAGGAGAATAAGAGGCTTCCCTAGCAAGTGGATACCTTCTAGTAGTCTCAGAGTTTTGAAGGGCTTTTTATGTGAAACCTACAAAAAAAAAAAACCAACAAACAAACCCTTCCCTGCCTGCTTATTTTGTGGTGGGAGTGGATGCTGCATGGACAGGTATCTGTGGTAGATGCTGTTTGTCATTTAGGAGTTGTAAGACACAACATTACAGGACCTACTTCCCTTTCTGGCTACTTAAAGGAGAATTCCACAGAAAAGCCAGAAAATTAGAGATATTTAGAGAAAATTAAAAATTAGAAAATCAGAAATATTAGAAATAGTGTAGAGTTTCAGTTGTCATTCAGTTGTCATATAACACCTCTAATTTTCTCCAGATGATTTTTGCCTGTGGCCCTTCATCATCTTGACTGTAGCTGCCATGACACAGTACTTGGGTTTGTTCAGCCTTGAGAAGAGAAGGCTTATGGGACACCTTATTAGAAACCTACCAACCCCATCTCTGAGTGTTTTTGTCAGCAAAGAAAGGAATCCCCAACACATTTTTTTTCATAGTGATGTATAGGGGAGACTTTATTACAGGACTTAAGGGGGGAGTACAAATAAGATGGAGACTCCCTCTTTACAAGGAGTCTCATGGACAGGTCAAGAGGCAATGGGCACAAGTTGCTCCTGGGGAGATTCTGATTTGATGCATGAAATAAACTTTTTACTCTAAGGACAGTCAGACACTGGAATGGTCTCCCAGGGGAAGTGGTGGATTTCCCACTTTGGAAAGTTTTAAATCTCAGCTGGATGGGGCGCTGAGACATCTCATATAAACAATAGTATTATCCCTATTTGTTGTACCAGATGATCCTTGAGGTCCCTTCCAACCTGACATTCTCTGATTCTCTGATTCTCTGAGTATAAGCTATACCTACTGTTTCTTTCCCTTTAGTTCAAGTATAGGTTTTGTGATGGCAACAAGAGCAGTGAGACCTGGAATGAGATCACAGTGGTAGCTGAAAAGTGTTTGCTGCTGGAAACCCTGGCAAAATCTTTTTCCACTGCCAGGAGAGGAGGTTTCCTTCATGCATTTCTCTGCTTGTGTCACCTTCTGCCTGTAAGTTACTGTGTAATTACATCAGCCTGGAGAAGCATTCATTAAAAAGCTGGAACCATTAGCAGAGCCACAGCAGCCTCCTTTGCTTTTGCACAAAATGAGGTACCAGTGAGAAACCCAATTCTAACTGCATTCAGGTTTGTAAATCAAAGTCAAGTATTTCATTAGAGTGTCTGCAGTGTATGTATATAACTCAGCAGCAGAGTGTCTGTTATGCCTAATGTGTTGTATTTAATTAGCATTTAATTAAAGGTTTTTTTTTTTTTTGTGGGAGGTGCATAAGTATTTGCCAGGCTTCTCATAAGCATGAGTCTGCATCTTGCTTGCTGGACATCAGTGTGAAGCTTTCATAAATAAAGACTGAAAGTTGAAATCACCCTTTCAAGGGAGGCAGATGTAGTTCCAGAATACCCTGTGTTTCAAATGTGACTTCAAATTTCACAAAGTTTAATTCTGGTTCAGATCTATCATCTGGTTTTCTTTTACTGATTTTACACGTTGTCTTTTAACGATTATACTTACTCCTCTCTTACTCAGTGGAGTGGTTGGTTAGTAGTTGTGTCATACTGGAATGAACTGTATGTCTTGTAAAAAAGAAATAAAAATTCCTTTGTTCCAGGAAGAAGAACCTTCCCTGTGAGTCTGGAATCTTTTAAGTCACAGTGGCAGACACCTGACAGTCCAAAGGATCATAGAATGGATTAGGTTGGAAGGGATTATCTACCTGGAAGGGATAATCTCTATTTTAGAGATTATCTACTCCAACCTCCCTGCCATGGCCAGGGACACCTCTCATCTAGACCAGGTTGATCAAAGCTTCATCCAGCCTGGTCTTGAACACTTTCGGAACACATCCACGACTTCTCTGGGCAATCTGTTCCAGAGTCTCACCACCCCTGTACTGAAGAACTTCTTCCTCAGATCCAGTCTAAACTTATCCTCCTTCAGTTTAAAACCATTTCCCCTTGTCCTATCATTAGACACTCTTATGGAAAGTTTCTCTCCATCCCTCCTGTAGGTTCACTTTAGGTATTGGGAGGCAGCTATGAGGTCTCAAAGAGACTTCTCTTCTTCAGCCTGAACAATCCCAGCTCCTTCTTCCTCTCTTCCTGACACAGGTGCTCCAGCCCCTGGATCATCTTTGTTTCTCTCTCCTGGACTCAATCCAACAGGCCTATGTCCTGAGACATCAATATTTGAGGAGATGCAATATTTGAGGTCAGGTCTCACAAGTGCAGAGTTGAGGGGCAGAATCACCTCTCCTGACCTGCTCTCCATGCTCCTCTTGACACAACTAGGATGCAGCTGAGGTTGTACAGTCATTTCCACGTTTAAGGAAGGAGCTGTAATAAATTTTCCCAGTTAAAAGTCATGACTGAGTGATTTTTGGTGACTTGTGTTAGTTCAGACGCCAGAGGGATGAGCTCTGGTTTCAGACTTGTGTTTGCATGCACATTTTTGTATGCAAAATAACAAGTGTGTATCAGCCAGATGGTCAGCCAGGGTCTCCTTTGGAGCAAACTGAAGCTTCTTCAGAAAGATGTATCACAGACAGACAAGACACCTTCTCCAAATAACATTCCATTAGTGAATTTCACCTGGCCTAGGACAGTTACCTGCAACCCAGGTGTGTCCATCTGAGCAAGTCAGCTCAGGTTGTCTTTATTCAGCAAAGTTCAGGGCATGATTTGTCTGGCAAAAGGTTGGCATCTACCCTTACCATGGGGAGACTGAGGTATTACTTCTACTGACTCTTTTGACTGGATCAAACTACTCCTATAGTAGGAGGCCAGTCAGCCCATGTGGATGTCGACACCTAAAGACAGATAAGCTGAAATCTATATTTACAGTTTCCCACCATCAGCTGTAGAAGGAGAATGTGGAAACCTGTTGGCTCAGGTCAATAGAGAGTGGTGAAAAACTGACACTGGTTGCCCAGAGAAGTTGTGGCTGCCTGCTCCCAAAAGTGTTCATGGCCAGGTTGGATGGGGCTTGGAGCAACCTGGGCTGGTGGGAAGTATCCCTGCCCATGGAAAGGGGGGTTGGAACTGAATGATCTTAAGGTCCTTTCTGACCCAAACCATTCTATGATTCTATGATCTACATGAAGATCTAAGGTTGGAAAATATGAATATTCTTTCCTTCAGCTTTAGCAATGCCCAGTGTAACCATCATTGCATCCTTCTCTCTGCAGACTGTCAAGTTAGAGGAAGTTTTTCTGTCCTGTCTTTCTGCCACCTTCACAAACTGACTGAACAGAACTATGAGTCTATATCTGGACTGTCTTAGGGCACAGACCAGTGTGGCAGGCAGAACAGAAAGAGAGCACAGAGTTGGGAGCCTATGGGCTGGTTCTTTAGGTCATGGCTGCAGGCTACTGGAAAATTGCAACCAACCCCTTTCATTTCTCCCACAGCTCTATTTCTGAGCAAGGCTTCATCTTGTTCTTTTCTTATATAACTTTAGCCCCATGCTGTTAACCAGCCACTGCTGTGCTCACCCTGTGGCTGATGAGAGAAGTGACCCATTTGGAGAAGCTGTCCCTTTTCAGATTGTTGCTGTGGTAAGGAGAATGTAACCAACATGACAGATTTCCTCATCCTCATTTTCTGTCTAAAAAAATAAAAAGAAAAAGGAAAAAAGGAGGATTAGGTGATATTTTTTCCTTTTTCTCCACCTGACCAGCTGCCCAGTACTTTGTATTATGAAAAGCTGTTGA
This sequence comes from Florisuga fusca, assembly GCA_038090715.1. Classification (NCBI taxonomy): domain Eukaryota; kingdom Metazoa; phylum Chordata; class Aves; order Apodiformes; family Trochilidae; genus Florisuga; species Florisuga fusca. Next base: position 24,311,367 of record JAAWXA010000011.1, read on the forward strand.
GGAGAGCTCAGCTCATTACTTCTCATCTCAGTGGACACATGTGTGAGAAATGATCTCTGTGATCCTCTGGTGGGTTGGCTGCCTTCTCCTTGTATATCCCACCCCCTCATTGTTTTTTTTTTTCATCCTCATTGCTGCTGCAGCCATCCCAAGTGGCAGGGTAGGGCTGGGCTTTCGAGGAAAAGAAAAGCAAGAGAGAGAACTAATTGTATTTTTTACATGGGGAGCTGGATTTCTTGTTTTTTCTCTGTTACAATAGTATAACTCCAGCACAACCCCAGTATGGTGGAGATGATCCAGTATAAAAGAAAGGTAGAGGAGAAAGAGTATACTGAAGGTGGGTTTGATGTACAGAGCAGTTTCCAACCAGTGGGTCTAATAGCCTATGGATAGCCAGATCTCAGCTGGCAGAACTTATGTAACTCCCCTGAAATTAATGAAATTCAATGCTAAATTACACCCTGTATGGTCTAATAAATCACTGAGTCAGAGGGTTTTTAAAGGATGTAGTTCAGTGAGGTAAAGCAATGCTCCTGGCAGGAATATACAGAAAGAGGCAAGTTGTAATAACTTCTCCATCCCTGCATCAAGGCTTCTCCTTCCTCTCAGGGATTAAATTGCATCAGATCAGACTGCCTGAGCTTTTTAACCTCTGCATTTATTTTGTGCCACTCGATCTCATGATGGCAACTTGGGTCTGTTCCCTCCAGACCCCTGAGCCGAAGCTGAGTTGTACCAGCAGCAGGTTGGGCTCTCCCTTGTTTGCTGCTGGTGGGCTTTTTCTGGGAATCAGAGAGGAGAGAAAAAAAAAAATATCAAGAAAACAACAGGAGTTTGATTCATTTTGGAGATCTCTAAGTTGCAGCTGATCAAATCCAAGTGTTTTCCTCCTGTGGTAAAAAGGATTGCTTCTATCAATCTCCAGGAAGCCTTCAAGTTGATCTTCCCTGCTGCAGGTGTCTTCATCCTTTTAGATCTGGGACACACTTATTTTTCAGAGTTTATTTTATGCACCTTCCTTCTCCTTTCAGCATCCTCCTTTCCTAAAACCTGTAGGAGAAAGTACAGATCCAGGTAGTTGCTAATCTGGCTTTCAAAGACTGGTGCAACTTTTTGCTATCTCCACTTTGTGGCTTCCAGTTTGTTTTCCAGATCAATAGGAAGTTCTCTCTCTCCTTATCGTTATTTATTAATACTTGACCTACAGATAAGAAGGGAAATGTGACAAGAAGGGGAAGGAGAGAAATGTGAAACCACAGGTGACATTTGAGGAATTACCTTCCATAGCAGCTGCTGTCTCTGGGCCTAGGTGTCTTTTCTTCTACAAGCAAAACAGAAAATCCTTCAAGGAAAGTTATTTTACCACTGTGCAGGATAAGAAAGGAGAAAGAGAGACTCACTGTTTGCTGCATCATCCCTTTTCAGACCAGCAGGTCTCTGCCAGGTATTAAAATTGCTCTAGGAGCACAACATGACTTGGCATCAGAGTTTACATTCAGAAGGCTGTACAGTCCCCAGGTCTCTATGTTTCCACAGATGTCCTGCAGACTTCTTACCATGAGCTTGTGGGACCAAGGTGGCCAAATGGGAGTCGTTATCTCAGAATATTTTATAGAGGTGTGCCCAGAGATAGAGACAAACACTGAGCATCATCAGTGACAGGACTATGAATATACAGCCCCACTGGTCTCCAGGCTCAGATTTGAGTCCTAAATCTCTTCTCTGACAGTCTTGCAGTCACCTCTGCTCCATGGGAGCAATCAACCCCTGAAAGAAAGGAAAGGAAAGGAAAGGAAAGGAAAGGAAAGGAAAGGAAAGGAAAGGAAAGGAAAGGAAAGGAAAGGAAAGGAAAGGAAAGGAAAGGAAAGAGAAAGGAAAATGAAAAGCAAGGCAAGGCAAGGCAAGGCAAGGCATGAAAGGAAAGGAAAGGAAAGGAAAGGAAAGGAAAGGAAAGGAAAGGAAAGGAAAGGAAAGGAAAGGACAGGAAAGGAAAGGAAAGGAAAAAGGCAAGGCAAGGCAAGGCAGTTTGGTATATGAATATTTCACCTTGGGCTTTCAGTTATATTTTCTATTTAAGTGTGAACATCCATTGAAATAAACTGATTTAGGTCCAGTTCTTCTGGACACCATGAAGCAGAAACACTACAGAATGATTCAGCCTCACCACAAGGAAAGGAGCTGTGCACAGGGCTTATTTATTTCCAATCTGGCATGTGATTTGCTTCCAAAAGGTCCCACTTCAATTTCTTTGCATCATCCTGAGAAACATCAAGGTGAGTTGTACCCCAGGCTGGTATTTTGCTTCAGCCCCTCATCAATCTTCATGGCCATTTATTGCTCCATATTTTACGAAGCAAAAGAGAAGATGCCTCAATCATTTCCCTGCTTAAGTTTGATGGTCACAGGAGGCAAAGAGTTTAAAAAAAAACAAACCAAACCAAACAAACAAACAAACAAACAAAACCACAAAAAACAACCAAAAAACCCCCATAACTAGTGAAATAAAAATTAAAACATCAATTCTCTCTTCTGTGATCAGATGTGTNGTCTCTGGGCCTAGGTGTCTTTTCTTCTACAAGCAAAACAGAAAATCCTTCAAGGAAAGTTATTTTACCATTGTGCGGGATAACAAAGGAGAAAGAGAGACTCACTGTTTGCTGCATCAAGGAAAGGAAAGGAAAGGAAAGGAAAGGAAAGGAAAGGAAAGGAAAGGAAAGGAAAGGAAAGGAAAGGAAAGGAAAGGGGCAAGGCAGTTTGGTATGGGGAAGGGTCATTTCTATTTTCAGTGGTTTCACCCTCATTTTCTGACAACCCGTGCAACCTTCCTCTCCAGCTACATGGTTTATTCATGACCTCCCTTGCACTTTTGTCTGGCACTCAAAACTTTTTATTGATTTCTGGCATCAATTCCACCCTACAGTGTTTTGAAGCTGTTTTGGGGCAGTCAGAAGTGTTTTCCCAGATTGTTAGCTGGCTCTGAAAATCATATATTTCAATGTATATGAATATTTCACCTTGGGATTTCAGTTATATTTTCTATTTAAGTGTGAACATCCATTGAAATAAACTGATTTAGGTCCAGTTCTTCTGGACACCATGAAGCAGAAACACTACAGAATGATTCAGCCTGACCACAAGGAAAGGAGCTGTGCACAGGGCTTATTTATTTCCAATCTGGCATGTGATTTGCTTCCAAAAGGTCCCACTTCAATTTCTTTGCATCATCCTGAGAAACATCAAGGTGAGTTGTACCCCAGGCTGGTATTTTGCTTCAGCCCCTCATCAATCTTCATGGCCATTTATTGCTCCATATTTTACGAAGCAAAAGAGAAGATGCCTCAATCATTTCCCTGCTTAAGTTTGATGGTCACAGGAGGCAAAGAGTTTAAAAAAAAAACAAAACAAAACAAACAAACAAAACCACAAAAAAACAACCAAAAAAGCCCCATAACTAGTGAAATAAAAATTAAAACATCAATTCTCTCTTCTGTGATCTTGTAATTTCCCTGTGTGATCAGTAGAAGGAACAAGGCTCCTCCAGAGGTGGGTCACCTCACTTTGGAGAAATGGTGTCCAGAGATCACTGTCTGACTCTGTTGACTGATGTAGAAGATGCCTAATTTTTAGAATTAGCTGCAAGAAATCACCTCTTAAGAGAATGTAATTTTTTTTTTAGTATAACTCATCACTGAGAAGGTGCTTTTAATCTACCTTTAGGTCTCTTTACAGGGTAACTGGGGAGGCACAGCCTCAAAACTCTTCTAGAAGCATCTTGAATGATTACTGTGAGTTTTTCAGTGTTCAGCTATTCCAAATTTACTGCCATATGTTGGCCTTTAGTGGGACTCCCTCCCATCCCCCACATAGTTAGCAGCCTCAGGTGTGCAGAATGGCTCCATGAATCTGTGAAGGTGATAAATGCTCTCCATTAATGGCAAGATTGTTTCATGTCTCTTTGCAGTTGGCTTCACTAGAGAAATTCTTCCAGTAAACCAGGGCTTTTTATTTAGTTAATCCAGTGATTTCTATACCTTCACACTTGCCCTGGCCAGTGCACCTCCCATTAGTTATTTTTTAGTAGGAAGTTGTACAATGTTTTCAAACTAAATCCATCACCTCTTGTCCTCAGGGATCTGACCTGGAGGGTGACTTGTGCTGTGTGCTTGATCTCCTCTGGTTTGTCCAGTTGGATGCAGACCAGGAATGCAAAGGAAACTCCTATTTCTTCAAGTCCTGCTGCCAAGTTCCCCTAGAAGGAGCATCCCGTGGAAAGAATGACCTCCAAGGACAGAAAAGTCATTCCTAGAAGGCTAAAGCCATGTCAGGGACCATTGTAGTGACCTAATTATATAGAGGACTAATTTTCAGTGTCCTTCAGCATTCCCTGCCCTGGTTAATGTCTCGATGATATGAGCATAGAGCCAACTGTCTTGTCCTTATGTGAGTGCTGTGGATTTGGAATGTGTGCTCTGGAGTTGTCTCAAAACCCAATAGTCACTGTTTTGTTTTGAAAGTCACTGTACTATGAAGGTGAGAGCTCCTTGCTCGTTTCAAAACCTGTGCTGAAACTCCCAAAGCCCATTATGCCAAAAGTAATCCTGTTTTTTAAACACAGGTAAGAGGCAACTCTGGCTGAAACATCACTGATCTGGCAAGAGGTAGGAGAGAAGAGGGAAACGACAGTGCTAATTTTGATGCATCCAAAATTGCATTTTGCTCCATACTTGGCTGGAGAGATTCCTCTTAGCAGGGGAGTAATGTATCCAGAGAAGGCTTTAAATTTTACCTTGGCAAAACTTGGAGGAGGAAGAAAAAAACATCTGGGGAAAACACATTGTGTATGTTAGCCCAAATTACCATGTAATTACATGGTGGATGGAGGTATTCTTCCAGGAACTGGAACCATCTTCTTTGCAAAACTAGATAGCAATGAGAAACCCAGTTTTAAGTGCATTTATGTTTGTAAATCATGCTGGTGTATTTCTTTCATGTCTGCAGGTCATCCTTTTGGCTAAGCAGCAGAAGGGTTTGATACGTCGGAGCTGATTAATATTTTATTCAAGGTGACTTGCAAGAGGGGTCTGGATATGCCAAAGGTATCTGTGAAATTAATATATATGCTAAATGTACATATATGCCTTTTATCTGGTTGTAAATGTCACTCTTGGGAAAAGGTGATGCAGGCCATGTTGGAAAGGTACTCACCAAAACCACACCTCTCTGCTCTGCAGTCCTCCTCCACTCTTGGTCTGATTTTTTTTGAGATTTTAGTGATAGGGCAACTCTGCAGACAACTGCTGATGGTCCTTCTGTGACTTTTCTTTGTCTAAATCATATTTACTCTGAATTTTTACCTACCTGAAATAACAAGATGGCTGAAAACCTTTGTGGGAGATGTGGGTAGACATGGGTGCCCTTTGAAAGAGAAGACATAAGAAATTTTGGTAAGGAAACTGGTGATGAGCCCATGAGGATCTTCATGGATGTTCTAGGTTTAGTGATAGTACATGTTGCCATTTCTGTATGGATTTGCTTGGATCATGTTAACTCAATTTTATCTCCAAATTTGAAAGAACCAAAAGGTCTCACAGCGTGTGAGGGGTTGGAAGGGACCTTGAGAAATCACTGAGTCCAACTCCCTCTGCCAGAGCAGGGTCACCCAGTGTAGGTCCCACAGGAACACATCCAGATGGGTTTTGAATGTCTCCAGAGGAAGAGACTCCACAACCTCTCTGGGCATCCTGTTCCACTGCTCTGTCACCCTCAGAGTGAAGTAACTTTTTCTTATGTTTACAAGGAACCACCAATGCTCCACCTTGCATCCATTACCCCTTGTCCTGCCATGTCTGGCTCCATCCTCCTGACAGGTCATTGACTGGCGTATTGTAGGAGCTCATCCAAGCCATCCTTGGTGAATTCCACAGAGAGAGAAACTCAAAGATTTGGGAAAACTGCTCTAGGACCTCTCATTCACCTGGGCGTTCACCAGCTTCATGCTATTTTTACTACAAAGTCCACGGGAGACACCAGAATGCTCTTGAGCTCAGCAGAGCAGGTGTTCTTTTTATTGGCTCAGTGGTGTTTCTGCAGGTGCCAGGATTGCACACTGCTGAGAAATTACATCCTACCTACCTGCTTCAGTTTTCCCAAGCATTTCATTTCTATCTGGAATTCCTCTTTGCTTCTTGGCACCTGTTTTTGGTGTTGCTTTGTGCTGCTTCACAGCTCAGCTGTGTTAAGTGGAACACTCTCCACTCCATAAAAAAATAAGCTGGAATCAGAGGAGGGTACTGCACTGACCCAGTGGGAAGCATCTCTGGCCTCAGCTGATTTTGCAGGGGTCTCTGACAGATGTCTCTCTGGAAATATCCGCACATTTATTCCTTTTTCTCCTCTGTTCCTCTAACTGCAACGTTTCACCTCCATTCCCTTCACATTTTCTGCCATTCAGTGGGCACTGTGGTTCTGCCTGCATGAGTCCTTCTGCAGAGTAAAAGGAGAGGAGGGGAGAAAAGCTTCTGTGTTTCCTGCCAGATGAGTTTTAGTAAGCAAGGGTAAATAAGGCTTTAAAAGTTTAAAAAAGAGTTTAAAAAGATCCAGCCAGAAATATCAAGCTGACAGGGTGGGTGCTGCTCAACAGGGTGACCCTGGCCATTGAGTTTTATTTGGGCTTTTTTTTTTTTCTTCTTTGTGACTGAAGCAAAAACTGATGAAAGAAAAAAACACGTAAAAGTCCAGGAAGTGACCTGGAAGGGAAAATTCAAGAAAAAAGACCCTGTGATTTTTTTGTATCTCAGTCGTGGCATGGGCAGCTTTCTTTACTCCTAGATTTCCTTTTGTCTGTGTGTAAGATCCTATTATTTTTGTTTGTAGAAGAACTTGAACTTGAGCCATTAAAAATTAGTCAGGCATATATAGATGTGTGGATGGATATATGTGTGTGTATATATACATACATAAATATATATATTTATTTATTAATAATTTTTATCTGGTTATCCTCTGGAGTAAGTGAAGATGGACACCTCCAAAGGCTCATTCAGCTCGTGGGCAACTGAGATACCTGCTCTGATAGGCACTCCAGTGAGAGATTTGTAGTTTCTAGTCTGAACTAGGTGCAGATCTTTCAAATAAACTGATGTGAGAGAAAGGCCACCTACTCAGTAAAGCTCAGAACATCTCTGGCCCATCCCCAGAGACCCAGTGTCATCCAACAAGCAGCACACAAAGACATGTTTATATGGTCCTTGAGGAACTAATCAGGACCAATAGGCAGGAATATCACTGGGAGGAAAAGATAGTTGGTCAGACTGAGTTTCTATTGAATTACAGTCATAAAATGGTTTGGGTTGGAAGGGACCTTAAAGATCATCTAGTTCCATGCCCCTGCCATGGGCAGGGACAGCTTCCACTAAACCAGGTTGCTCCAAACTTCCTCCAGCCTGGCCTTGAACACTTCCAGGGATGGGGCATCCATGGCAACATGTTCCTGGGTCTCACCACCCTCCCAGGAAAGAATTTCTTCTTAATATCTTATCTAAATCTTCCCTCTTTCAGTTTGAAACCATTCCCCTTTTCTCCTATCACTCCATGCCCTTGTAAAAAGCCACCATCAGACACCCATCACAATGTGTCTGATTTAACTGGGATGCTAGAGGATAAAAGATAACTCTCCTGGAAATTCAGTCCTCTAAAATGAAATACCCTGAAATCTCCTAACACTTCACACCACATGAAAATGGGTGTAGTGGCAATGGAATAAATTGGAGTTCATCTGTGTCTAAACTGTCCAGCAATTTCAGTGCCACATGCAATATTTTGGTGGAAAGGCATCAACTGGCCTATCCCCATGCAAACTGGGCATGAACTTTAATTTACACTTGCAAAAGACCTGATCCCAGGAGCTGAACTAAATTATGGTCAATGCCCAAGGGACACAGTGCTCACAAGAGTGGCAGAAACTGTCAGTAAGGAAACATTTAAAAAATGCTTTAAGTGACCCTTTGTAACACAATTTCTTGGTTCCTGCCAGGCCCATGTAAGTTTATTTATAATTGCAACTTTCCTCAGTTAATCAGTGTCCAAAATGCCATTTGTACCCCTGGGAACTGCAGCTGATGTGACAATTTTTTTTTTGCGAAGTTGTTAATCCCAGAAGAGAATCCACAAATAAACTGATGACAATTCTGGCAGCAGGAAATAAGCTCAGACCTTCTATTAGTGGCTGCACCAACCACAGCAAATTCTGAGCTGAATTTAGATACACTGGAACATGCCTGGTACTTCAGGGAATGATATACAGACAGTTTCAGGCATCGTGGGAGTGGGTAGTTACTGAACAGAGAAGTCATCCACTGCTGGTGGTCATGTCTGCACCAGAAGCTCATGCTCAATTTTCTCATTTGCCTACATGGAAATAGTTCATGTAGAAGTGGAATGGTTAGACAACTGGATGGCGTTAGAAGAAACAACACTCTAGTAATATTTGCACATTGCTGTCTTGTTTTTCTCAACAAAAGCTGCCCAAACAGGTCCTCCTCTCATCTCACTGATGATCAAAACCCATCAGATACAGGGCTGAGATTCTCCACTGTATTTTTTTTTTTTTTTCCCAAAAGAAATATTATTGGAGATGCCAATTGAAGCAACACACTGACAGCAGTAGTGCAAAGGACCATGTGGAGAAGCTGAAATGACTGTTAGATACCTGGAGATTTCAATTTGCTCAAGCCTTGGCCTTCTCCAGTCCACATTGGTGGGGAATATTGTTTTGTTGTTTTTTTTTTGTGAGAAAATATAATTTGAGCAGTTTCATTCATTGTAAATCTTTCAGGAAAAAAAAAACAAACAAAAACCAAACCAAAACAAAACAAAAAAAAGGTAGAAATGTTTGAGTTTTACAGTGTTCTTGTTCTCAAGGAAATGTTTCTCCGGTGAGACAGTGAGGACCAGGGGAAGACCTCTGGTTCATCATGCACCCTATGTTCCTCTACCTGGAGGTTCTCCTCCAGAACAAAAGCTGTGAGTCCTACCCCTGTCTCCCTCTGTGCTAATAATGCTGGCCAAAGGGGTAAATGACTTGGGATCACAGGAAGTTTTCTGCCCTATCAAATAATTGAGTTCCCCAGTTTGGTCCTGAGCTCTGATATCTTCAAATCTTGCCGAACTCCTGGACTTTCTTCTTGAGAGAAAATCCACCTGTGGAGTGTGTCTGAAATTAAAACCAGATTCAGAATCACAGGATGATTTATAACCATTTTCTAATGACCAACCTCCCTTTGGTTGAACTCATGATTTACTTGTAGCTTCACCCTTCAGGGAATGAAAAGTCTTGTGCACTGAATGGCTTATACGAGGGTCTTTGTTAGAAAATGGAGAATTCCCCAGATCACAGGATTTTAAACTCAATCTGCTCACCAGTTCAGAGAATTCTCACTTTCTCAAGTGTTTCAGACTGTCCTCATCAGTTACCATTTGCTTGGTGCTGGGTTAGGACCTCAGTGTGGTCCCTGTGACCCAAAGAAGTGGTGGAGACACTATCCTTGGACATATTTCAAAGTTCTTAGTCTGGAGAAGAGGAGACTAAGGGACAACCTTCTCACTTTCTGCAGTCACTTGAGAGAAGGTTTTAGTGTGATGGGTGTTGGTCTCTTCTCCCTTATAATAACCAATAGGAAAAAATGACCTCAAGTTCCACCAGAGGGGTTTAGATTGGACATTAGAGGGCATTTCTTCACTGAAAGGGTTGTCAAGCATTGGAAGAGGCTACCAAGAACAGTGATGGAGTCACCATCCCATGAGGTACTTCAAAGACATCTAGATCTGGTACTTCAGGGCATGGATAATGGTGGACTTGACAGTGTAAGGTTAACTTGATGATCTTAAAGGTCTTTTCCAAATTGCATGATTCTATGAATGTCTGATTTTGCCTTGTTAACTATTCACAGGATCAGACATAGAACTGTCACAGCTGGAAAGGACCTCCAAGACCACAGCATCCAACTGTCATCACCCCACCTCCCCAAATACAGTATCTACTTATCAATATCTGTATCACCCACTAGACTATGTCCTGAAATTTGCCCAAGGAAAGCCTGGAAGTTTTCCTGGAAGTGTTCAAGGCCGGGTTGGATGGGGAATTGAGCAACCTGGTCTGGTGGGAGGTGTCCTTGCCTATGCAGGGGGTTTGAAACTGGATGATCTTTAAGGTCCCTTCCAACCCAAACCATTCTAGGATCTACATGGTTTTTAAGTACCTCCAGGATGGTGACTCCACCACCTCCCTGGACAGCCCATTCCAGTGCCTGACTGTTCTCTCAGAAAAAAAATTCTTCCTCGTATCTAATCTAAACCCCCCATGGTGCAACTTCAGGCCATTTCCTCTACTATTATTATTCACTTGAGAGAGGGGGAATCCATCCCCCTTGGAGAAGACTACATCCAAATTGTACCAAAGAGACCAGGCCTGTAAAGTAAGCTAAGAGCTCAGTTATTTGACAGTGTGGCTTCATCCTGAGACATTCTTTGGGTTTCCCCATGGCCCAAGTGCTGTGAGAGAAGCCAAAGCAAAGGGAGGAGATGGGAGGCAGCAAAAGGGTATTTACATTCTCACTGCAGTGGAAATACTTACGAGCAGTCTCCACCCACCAAATCCAACTAAATGGGAAATTACACTGTGGTAAATTTAAAAGGATGCTCAGTATCCTTGTGAAAAAACAGTTGAGGATGATTCAGAGCACATGAGCACAGTTCCATGGTGCCGAGGTGAATACAAATCTGCAGCTCTGCTGGGGGAGGTAGGATGTAAATCAGTGTTAATGGTTTTGGTCTTTCACAGTTCAAGGCACCAGCTGGCACCAGCTTGGGACCAAAGTGAACAGCTCCTGGAAATTAACACACAGTTGAATGCCTTTTTGTGAGGGCTCCTCCTGGGCTACTGTGAGCAGGTGATTGCAGCTTGTCCAGGGGAAATCTTGCCAGTGGATCAGGTGGAGGGAAGAGCAGCTGGCCTGAAGAGCTTGGCTTTGAGAAATGGAAAGGGGAGCGTGTCAAACGCCTTTGGGAGCTCACTCCCCAAGGCTGAAAAATGAGATTGAAAGAGAAGACACAAATAACCTTTGTGGTGAGCTGCCCTCACTGCTGCTGGAAACCCCTGCTGCTTCCATTAGACAGTCTTTGCTGAGCCTCTGAGCTGTGGAAAGGTGTTTTTGCACTGGGCATGGCTGTATCTGTGCAATTTCTCTCCTGCTTTGAGGCTTTGGCAGTTGTTTTTATGATTTTTTTCTGTGTTTTTCCATTTTCTGTCTCATCCAAACAGGCACACCTTTCCAAGTGACTCGAAGGAGAAATCTAGCAGGACATGGAGGGTTTTTGAGATGGGATTTGCTGTAGATCATGCTGCCTCCTCCACAGCCAGCTTTGTGGTGTCAGTTATAGCCTTGTGGGGAGGTCTGGGCTTGGCTGGGGAAATGGAAAAGGCATCTCCAGAAATATCATTAAACATAGTATGGATGTACCAGAGCCTCTTTCCCTCCTTTCTCACCCAACCTATTTCACATGCCCATCCTCTGAATCAACCTTTCCCTAGAGTGTGAGAACCAGGGGGCAAGGTCTTAGATAAGTCAGGACTGATTCCGACTGATGCAACTTGCCCATTTTGAATGGGAAGAACTGTGCAATTCTGGCATGAGTTCAATCAAAATATTTGCAGAGGTTTTCTGTCCATCTGTGTCTGGCTGAGATCCTCATCACAGTGATGTAGGAATGACTGGATGAGATCTTGTTACCCAGAAGTTTTTGGGTGTCTGAACATTTCAAGGGAGAAATGAAAGAAAAAAAAAAAAAAGAAAAAAGAATCTTTTTAGTCCATGTGAATAAGGAATGAGACCTAGAGAGCCCTTGCAATAGCTTGTTGGCTGCAAGAGGCTTTCCTTGACATCTTCCTGCATTGGTTCTTCTCAGCATTTATATTTATTGGCTTTTCAACAGCTGTATAAAATTTAATGTTTTATGAAACAATGTTTCATATCCAGAACAGGAAAGCAAACCAAAGCACACATCAGCAGTGACCAAGGTAATGAAATAAGACAGTTTTGTTCTCTCGTCTCATGGAATATTTTGGAAAAAAAAATAAATTAAAAATACTCACATAAATACCCCGAAACTTTCCAAATCTATAACAGAAGGAAAACTGATATCAATTATGTGTTTAGTAATCCTCTCAAAATATAATAACAACAGGCTTCATGACGTCAGGTCTGTCTGCTCTAGTGAAAAGACATTAAAAAGCAATCATAAACAAAAGCAGATCTCTACCTAATGCTCTGTTCATGATGATATAGGAAGGCAGATTATTGTACTTCAAGAGGTTTGTCTGAGCCAGCAGAGCAAGGAAGGATAAACTGGAGATGGGTTTATTACACACATTCTGGTTAAAACATTGGTGATGCATGAATCCTGACTCTCACCACATGCATCTCTCTCCTAAATACTTGCAGAATAGCTGCAGGCAGAGGAAAGAATTCACAACAATTGTTGGTTGTTCTCTGGCTTCTACTTCTTCATCTGAATTTGCAGTGTATAGCTAATTAGCAAAAATTTGTATTGCTTTGTTTCTTCTCCCTTACTGAGGAAATCGATGTCTTCAGCCTGAGGATAAGGAATAGCAAAGGGCTCCGTCTACTCCTGCAGAATCTCTGGGCTCCTGAGTTCTTCTGGCAAGCAGTTGGATGTATCTAGAATCAGACTGAGGAGGATTCCATATCAAGAGAGTGCAAAGATTCAGCATCAAATGCACAGGGACAAGAATGACACCATTCAAAAAAAATCAGGGTGAAATGGAGTGTTTATTCACAAAAGCAGAAATATTTGAAAAATGAATTTTTAATGCTATACCCGATGTCAGCATTAGGAAAAAAAAAGACACTTATATTAGAGTGATTAAATAATATAATAGCCTGGATAGAGAGCTGATAGAGCTATCAAGTCTCAGCTTTATGAGAAATTCAGTAGTTCTGATTTATAGGTTTTTTTCAGTGCAAGCTGAAATGTAATGCTGCATTTTGTTTGGGCTTTTTTTTTTTTTTTTGTCTCTCGTGCATTTGAAAAAGCACCACGTTTTTGGCCAATGAGAATATATCACTAAAATTATTTCAACATTTATTTCTGTTTGACTTCCAGTATTTCATTTTTACTAGATAAAACTGGAGAACAGGGAATTAAAATAAGAAAGTGAAAATAAAATTAAACATGAGCATAAATGCAGAATAGAAGTGAGGATAATGAATGAGCTTATAACATAAAATAAATCAGAATAAACAACGTGTCCTAAAATATATTTCAAATTGAATAACTAACAACTAAATGCTAAAATGTATTATGTAGAAGCTCTTTTTAAGCAACGCTGAGTTGAAATCAATGCATTCTTCAAGAAGGTTGAGATTTTTGATGACTTTGCAAATTGAGATAGAAAAATGTTCTGCCAAAAATGGGTAAAACAAAGCTCATGTATTTTGAAAAGCTTATGTCAAGAAGGGCTTTCAGACAGCATGCTTGGGCTAAATGGATAGCAAGACTATTTCCAGCTAGTTTCAGATGGAAAAGCAGATGGATCTGTTTCTTGTTGTTAGACTTCTGTGGTCACAGTCTCTCAAGGGCTGAACCTGACCATCTGAATTCCTGTAGTTATATTATTATCCCAGCTGAAATTAACATGGTGACATCTCCAATCCTAACTTACAGACTTCTCCTTTGTACTGGGCAGAGGACAGGAAGAATCTATCAGTGCCTGAAAAATCTTCAGCCTCTTAAGGCTTCAGGTGCCATGCATGTGGTTTAAAGTTTGGGTTCAATTGCAAATACACAGGAATTTAGTACTCCTTGGAAGATGATAACATGTCCAAAGCATCTACACAGGGCTCACAGAAATGACATAGGACCTACAGAAGAAACTGAACTCTTCTGAATTGTCATCAGATTCCATCAGTGTTATGGCAACTAAATCCCATATGTTCAGAATGTAGGTTGCTATGTGGGTGAGATATCAAGGCTCCAGATAAAGTCAGTGGGGAATCTGTGGAAGTTATTCTGTGACCTGAGCTTCTGTAGACATCTGTGTTAGGAACAATTCGTCTCCAAACACCACTTACTCTATGGGGCACACAGGATGACTTCTTAAAATCAAATCATTGAGTGGTTTGTGTTGGAAGGGACCTTAAAGATCATTTAATTCCAACCCACCTGCCATGGGTAGGGGCATTTTTCACTAGACCAGGTTGCTCAAAGATTAAAGATGATCTTTAAGTTCCCTCCCAACTCAAACCACTCTATGTCCACCTGGCTTAGCTACCCATCAATCCTGCTTCTCCCTCCTGATACTGTTCTCATCCCCTCACCAGTGTCAATAAGACAGAAAAAAATGATTCAGAATCACAATAATTTGTTCTTAGAAGTGTACAGAAACACCAGCTGGTGGGTGTGTGGTGGACAGGGCTTCAGAATTACCTGTTCCTCCTTTCCTGGTGTGCACCACCAAAGCCATTGCTGACTCTCCTGCTTCTTCCTAAAACTGGTAATGAGGGGACAGGAGAGGAGATGGGGACAGGGTGGGAGTTCAGAAGTTTTCAGGAAGAAATGGAGAGATTTGGGGTGTTTCAGGGTTTTGGGGAACTGGACTTGTTGGGATTTTAAGGCTTAGGACTCCAGGAGGTCCTGAGTGTATCTGAGTGGGTGATCATTCTCTACATGGGAGGAAAGCTGAAGCTGTTGTGTTAGGGTTGTTTACAAAACATTGTGCACACAATTCTTCTGAAAATCTGTCTTCATCAAATTCTACTGCTTATGAATAATATTTGGGCAGTTTGTAATAAAGAATATTCGTTGTTCCTTTTAAAAAAAATTAAATACTATGGTGGCTGTTATGTCCTGGTCCACAGACCTGTCCACTTGGTTTTCCTTTTGTGCTCATTTGTGCAGTTAATGTATTTATGTAGTTAATGTTAATGTATCCTAATGGATTCTGGGAGATTCCTCTTTCATAGAATCTGAGAATTTTTAGGGTTGGAAGGAACCTTTAAGATCATCTAGTTCCAACCCCCCTACCATAGGCAGGAACAGTTCCTAACCTAGATCAGGTTATTTTACTTACTGTTGATGAATTGGAGAAAGAATATCATGGACCACTAGCCACATTTCCTCCTGGCTGTGTGTTTGGAAGGGAAATTGATGATAGGCTTTATGCCAGAAAATCCCATGGAAGCACACATCACAATGAACCCTCAGCTGGACCCCTTTTTGCATGCAGACAAAAGAAGAAACACTCCAGAGTCACTCTGTGAAGGTGGAGAAGACACAGTAAGAAACCAGGAATGCTGCAAAAAACAGGATTTTTAAGGTTGGGTGAATCTGTATTGCTCAGGTGATGCTTCAGTTTACCCCTAACCAGCTCCTGGCATGCCCTGGCACCAGTAAAAAGCCTGCTGGGGATTTGGTGCTGCATAGGATGTGTTGGATGCACTGGATGAAAAGCTGGATATGAGCAAACAGTGCATTCTTGTAGCCCAGAAGGCCAGTTGAATCTTGGGCTACATCAAAAGAAGTGTGGCCAGGAGATCCAGAGAGGTGATTCTGCCACTTTGCTCTGGTAAGAGCTCACCTGGAGCACTGCATCCATCTCTGGAGCCCTCAGCACAGGAAGGACATGGAGCTGATGGAGCAGGGCCAGAGGAGAGCTGAGAAAATGATCAAGGGAATGGAACACCTCTCCTAAGAAGCCAGGCTGAGGGAGCTGGGGTTGTTCAGCCTGGAAAATAGAAGGTTCCAGGGAGACCTAATAGTGACCTTCCAGTATCTGAAGGGGGAATACAGGAAGGATGGAGAGGGACTGTTTGCAAGGGTCTGGAGTGATAGGATGAGGGGCAATGGTTTTAAACTAGAGAAGAGTAGATTTAGATTGGATGTTAGGAGAAAGTTCTTTACCATGAGGGTGGTGGAAAAATGGAAGAGGTTGCCCAGGGAGGTGGTTGAGGCTTCATCCCTAGAGATGTTCAAGGTGAGGCTTGAGGAGGCACTGAGCAACCTGATCTAGTTGAGGGTGTCCTTACTGCAGGGGGGTTGGATTAGATGACCTTTAGAGGTCCCTTCCAACCCAAATTATTCTCTGATTCTAAGTGATGTGTATGTACATGATACACTATATCCCTGTGACATTCCAACACGAAGACCCTTCCACAGACTGCTCCCATCCAGAAATCTTCACATACAGAACTAAATGCTGCCCAGAGTGCTCTCTCTGATAGGGAAACTTCATGTCAATACATTCCAATCTCACCATAGCACAGGGCTGGTAAAATATCACTGATTTTCCCTGTTGGTTTCACAAAACAGGGGGTCTGTAAATGTGTAACAGACAAAATAAATCTGTTCAAATGAAGCCACCCTGACAAATAGCATCCTTCTTCAAATTTAAATTAACTGCTTCACCCCTCCTAGTAATAGCAGTCACACAGCCAAATTCTTAGCTGTGCTTTCCCCTTGTTTCTTTTGTTTATTTAATCTGATTTAATTTAATCAGCCATTTGTTTTTGGAGCTGTCTTTAGGAATCTGTTTAAATGTGCTGTGTGCTACTTTGCAAACGGAGATTTGTTGTCCTTTTTTTGGTCTCTTTTTTTTCTCCTGGTTTGCCCTCCTCCTAATGAGGTGCAAAATCTAGAGCTGAGAAGATTGTCTGCTTAAAAGATTGCCTCTTTTAAGCAGACAATACCACCTACTTGAATAAAGACTGATCAAAAATTAGTGGAGGGCTTCAGGATTTGCCTTGATATGAAGTGAGGATATTCCAGTGACCCAAGGCAATGCTTTGCTCAGATAAAAAAAACTTGTAGGAAGGGTTCAAATCTCATGGTCAGGAGCTGAACTACCTTTCCTAGTGATCAGATGTTCTTTCTAGATCATCATAGCTGCAACACCATTGCAAGTAGTGAACTTAGGGACAACACTATCTCAGCACCAGAAATAAAATCAAAGGTTGTTATACTGAATGATGATGAAAGGAGACCAGGAAGGGATGAACAGGGGCTACCAGGAGAAGAAACAGGGTTAAAAAAATGAACAACCAGGGACAGAGGGCTGTAGGGAAACCCCTGAATGCTCAGGTTTTTCTGTGCTCTTTGGAGGGGTAGTAAATGTCAGTATAGAAAATCCTGCTGCATAGAGGAACTGAAAGGGAGGATCTTTGGCCAACCTGTTGGATACTCACTCAACTGTGGTCATGGTGACTTTTTCACAGTTCTGGAAGAGGGGAAAAGAAGTGTGTGAACTGATGACCCCACAGTTACTGATCATTCCTGTTGCCCATCCCAGTCTCCTCCTTCAGGCAAGGTAAAAGGCAGTAGCTGTGAATTGTGGTGGATTTGAGCTTGGTTGGATTCCAGATGCCCACCTGGCCACTCTGTCGATAAAAAAACATCACACCTCCTAAACAGGACAAGGGAGAGATAATATAGTGAAAAGCTTGTGGGTTGGGATGGGGAAAAGTAAAGATAAATCAACAGTTACTGTCATGGACAAAACAAATTTGACTTGAGGAAATCAGTTGCATTTATTGCCAATCAAATAAGAATAGGATAATGGGTTATAAAAAAATAAACCTGGGCTCAACTTCACTCTTATCCCTGCCTCTCCTTCTTCCTCAAGAGAAGAACTCCTCACAATCTTCCTGTGCTCCAGCACTGGGTCCCTCCCAAGAGGCACAGTCCTTCCTGAACTTTTCCAGTACAAATCCTTCCCCTGAGCTGCAGTTCTTCACACATTGCTCCAGCATGGGTCACCCACAGGGTCAGAAGTTCTCCCAGGTTTGCTGGGTCACCCACAGGGTCACAGCCTCCTTTAGACTTCCACTTGCATGGGATCCTCCATGGACATCACCCTGGTCTTCACCATGGGCTGCAAGGGAATCTCTGCTCCAGTGCCTGGAACACCTCCTGCCCCTCATTTTACCTTGACCTTGGTGTCTGCAGAATATCCAAATATTCTCTTTTCTCACTTCTGACTGATGCTGGTGTTGCTGAGGTTATGGTCCTGGTTTGGGCCAGGATAAAGGTGATTTTCTGTCCTGTACTTTTGCTTTCAGCTGAGTCTCTTGTCAGGAGCTGCACTTGCTGAAATGAAGAGCAAGTTTCTCAGTCAGTGTCTGCTGCTGGGACTGATAACACTCCATGGCTTTAGTTACTGCCAGATACTGGTATGCAGAGCCAAGAACACTGTTCAGCTCTGAGGAACGTTTTACCCTGCAGAAGGAGTGAAGAGGTCCCACCTGCAGCCCTCCTTTGGGGAGGAACAGACAAGATAGATGCCAGAATTGACCAAACAGAGTATTCCATCCCATACACCTCATACTCAGGATAAATTGGAGGGATCACGAGGGTCAAACCCCTTCCTGCTTCCCCTTCCTCCTCTCTCCTTGTTTGCTTCAGCATCCTGGGAGGATTCCATCCATTCCTCTGCCTGTGCTCCTGATCCATGCCAGCCTGAATCTGTGTTTTCCTGCCTCCAGCTCCCCACTGCTGCTGACCCCAGGAGTCCAGCCTGGACTTTCCCAGGGCTGCCCTGCAGCCTCGGTGGTGATAGGAGAGTTATTGGGGGGAAGGGGGGAGGAACGTGGCATCAATTTTCCTGGATATTTGTATATATTTAGTAACTTTTCCTATTTATCATTACTGTTTCATTAAAGTTGTGTAGTTTAGTTTCCAACCCATCAGTCTCTCTCCCTTATTCTCTCTCCTTTCTTTATCATGGACAGAAGGGGGATTCATAGAGAGCAGCTGTTACTTGGTTTAATTGCTGGGCCAGTGTTAAACCCTGACAGTTATTCATCCCCTTCTTAAACATGTTGTCACAGAAGTGCTACCACCACTGCTGATCAACTTGGCCTTGGCCAGTGGAAGTTTGCCTTGAAGCCAGCTGGTATTGGGTGTTTGGAACATGGAGAAAGCTTCCAGCAACTTCTCACAGAAGCCACCCCTGCAGCTCCCCCACTACCACAGCCTTGCCACAGAAACCAAGCACATGAATGAAGGGAGGGAAGCTTGATCTCAGCAGCAATAGGCAAAGGGACCATTTCATCGAATCATGGGATCAGCTGGCTTGGGAAGGAGCTCTGAGATCATCAAGTCCAACCCTTGATCCACTCCCCCCGTGGTTCCCAGACCATGGCACTGAGTGCCATATTCAGTCTCTTCTTAAAAACCTCCAAGGATGGAGAATCCACCACCTCCCTGGTCAGGAAAGAATTTTTTCCTAATATCTAGATCACTCAAAGTCTGGTGTAGCCAGGGTCTGATGAACACCAGGTCCTGCCAGGTGGCATCACACCAAGAGCAGCACCCAGTGTTGTCTCCACCTCTGCACCATCAGTGAAGCCACAGTGCAGAAACAGGGCAGTGCTGGCAGCGAGTTTGATGCCAGGCTGCTGGGGGACATGAGTCAGAAAGATGACTTTTTTTTTTCCAGATATGACTTGGCAGATCTGAGAACCTGGAATGCTCCCCAGCTACAGGCTCAATGAGCCCTGCCAGCTGGTCCAAAGGGTCCAATTTGGTAGGTTTGCCTGGATATCAATGAAAGAAATGGAGCTTAACAGAAACTCAAATGTCAGAGAGCTTGTCACTTACCAAGAGGAGTGTCAGATAGGAGTAACTTGTGTGTACCAGAGCAGAAGCTGTGGGATAAGATACAACAGAAATACTATGTGGTATCTTCTACCCTTGCTTATGCTTGGGCCAATCACAGAATCACAGAATTGTTATGGTTGCAAAAGACCTCTAAAATCAGTGTCCAACCACCAATAGTCTCCCCCTCCTTCGATCCCCTCCCCCCCAAAAAAAACCCCAAAAAACAAACCCACAATAAAAAAAAAACAACAAAACACACCAACAAAAAAACAAAAAAACCAAAACCAAAAACAAAAAAACCCACACACACAAAAAACAAGAAAAGAAAAAAAGATAGAAAAAAGAAAAATAAGAAAAATAGAAAAGTAAGAATCTATAGCATGTGCACACTATATTTGGAGGGTTTAAATAAAGTCTCAACACTTGAAATTGTCCCAAGTCCTGTTTCAGGAATGTGAATGAAGAATTTAATTTTCCTAAAGCAGGAACACGCAGTACTTAGCATTTCCAATTGGAGTTTATTTTAGTCTGACTTATTTGCAACAGCTTTCCCCTCATCTTGAGTGCTCTGAGAAGAGATGAAGATAATACATTCCCACTAGAGACAGGGGATAAAACAACATCAGCAAAAAGAGATGTGTACATTGAATCAATCCTCTTAGCAAGCTGAGATTTCAGCCAGAGAAGCAGGAAGGTTGCAGACTTCAAGGTGTGTTCTTCTCAGCAGGGATGGGTGATTGGTATGTGGCAGAAAGGAAATTTATATTTTGGCATCAAAGCGTGACTTCGAGGTACAAAAGTGAAGGGTCTCACATGCTAAGGGTCCAACATCTCCAGCCAAACCTATGGTATTTAAGGCAGGATCTTTTCCATTTGTGTTGGATCATTTTTACAAAATATTTTGTTATTTCTACAAGATATTAGCTTGGAAAGAACAGATTAATTCCATGTCCAATTTGACTGAAAAAGGAAGTAACTGCATGCTGCTCAGAGATACAAATGAAGCTTTCTGATAGCTGGTAACTTTTTCACAGACTCTTGTGGAGCTGATATTTGACTCCCATCTTAGGGCTTCTGTGTTTAATTCTGTAGTTGTCCAGTGGTGTGTGATTTTTTTTTTATTTTTTTTTTTCTCAGCAGCTGGATTCCTGGAAATCCTTTAAAAATAGATGGCATCCTTCTTTTGATGTTTTCTGTTCCTCCTGGAGGACTTCTAGCACTCCCCAGCTGATGATGATAAATGTTCCTGGTGTAACTGACCTAACTGTTGTGTCTGCAAATTGTCAGCTTCTATCAGCTTGAAATCTAATAGTTTGACCTACATGTTGTACAGGTTTGATACTCCTGTGTCCTGCTTTTTAGATGTTCTAGGATTGTTTGGAGAGCCTGGCAGATGTGGGCAGCAGGATGTCCTTCTAATCTTCTCAGATTCTGCTTCGAACACAAACTTTTTCATGTGATATCTTGCCCACTCCCTGGTACCTTACCTTGGCTGCTATTATTTATTATTTATTTCTTTATCTGGGGGGGATGCTGTTCTCTTTGAGCTAACTTCTTCTTTTCCATTTGACTTGTGCTCAGCAAAGATGATGCTAACAGTTCTGACAAAAAAACCCCTCTCCTTAAATTACGCTGCTAAAGACTCTCAAAATCCTCCACAAGGATTGAAGGCTGCTTATTCACAGCATTTCTTGGAGATGTTTGAATAGATGCAGCATCTTATTCTTTACAGGTTCTGCAAGCAAAGCAAAGAACACACAGTCCAGGGTTAATGGTGGGGTGACAACTTCTGGACTGCCTCAGTATGAGTAATAGTTACATAGGAGGATTTGTCAGGAGAGCTGCATCAAGGTTAAGGACTGTGAGTAAGTTATTTGACATATTTCTGCTTCTTCTGTCCTTTTACTGTATTACACAACAAAGTCAATAGGAAAACACAAGGCCTTGACTCAGTTCATTGGAGGTTGATGGTACATGTGCTAAAAACACAAGTAGGTCCTCACAGGGACAAACCAGGACTACCTGCTTCCCACCCACATACTCAACATTGCTGTCCAAACAACATCAGTTGCCTGCATCCCTCTTTTAAGTGAGGAATACCTTCCATGGACTTCCTTCCATTAATACCTTCCCTGAAATTAAGGAACATATTACACCAGAATTTTCTTTGCTGGGAGAAAGTGACTCAGAGAACAGAAATTTAAATCACAGCTGTCTAAAAGGCACGGTACAGAAAAGCATTTTTGGACTGTGTACATTCCAACAGACCTTCATCTGTCTCATATGGGTGATATTTAAGTTAGATGTCTGGAAGAAATTCTTCACCATGAGAGTAGTGAGATACTTGAATAAGAGAGGATGTTAATAATCCCTCCCTGGAGGTCTTTAAGGCCAGGTTAGATGAGGTATTATTCAAGCTGGTCTAGTGGAAGGTGCCTCTTCTCATGCAGGGGGGTTGCATCTTGATGTTCTTTAAGGTCCCTTCCAACTCTGACCATTCCATGATTCTCCTATATTGTAGGCAGAAATGTTTGTCTTCTGACACTGATGTGTTCAAGAGCTCTAACTGGAAAGTTATTTTTGCTGGGTTTATTTGGTTTGTTGGTTTTTTCTTTCTTTTTTATTTTGTTGGTTTGGGGTTGTTTTTTTGTTTTTTTTTGTTTGTTTGTCTGTTTGTTTGTTTGTTTGTTTTTTAGTTGGTTGGTTGGTTCGTTTTTTCACTCTAGATTATTCATAACCAAAAAAAATTCTTTAAGATCCTCAAATCCAACCATTAACCCAGCACTGCCATATCCACCACTAAACCATGTCCTGCAGCACCACACCTACATGGCTTTTAAAAACTTCTAAGGATGGTGATTTCACCTCTGCCCTGGGTAGCCCATGCCAGGGCCTGACAAGCTTTCCAGTAAAGAAATTCTTCCTAATATCCAATCTAAATCTCCTCTGGTGCATCTGGAGGACCTTTTCTCTTGTCCTATAACTTGTTATGTGCGAGAAGAGACCAACCTACCCTCACTCCAACCACCTTGCAGAGTGGTTTAATAAGATCTTATTACACTCTACAACTTCAGAGGAGCAGCTGAGGGGGCTGGAGTTGTTTAGCCAAGAAGAGGACTCTGAGGGGAGACTATTGCTCCCTAAAACTACCTGAAAAGAGGTTGTAAAGGGGTGGGCATAGTTCTGTCCAGTGAAGTTACAAGTGATAGGGCAAGAGTTAATATCCTACAGGCTAATATCATTACAGACTGGGCACAGAGTGGCTGGAGAGCAGCCAGGCAGAGAGGGACCTGGGAGTCTGGATTGACAGGAAGCTGAACATGAGCCAGCAGTGTGCCCAGGTGGCCAAGGAGGCCAATGGCATCCTGGCCTGGATCAGGAACAGCGTGGCCAGCAGGTCCAAGGAGGTGATTCTGCCCCTGTACTCAGCCCTGGTGAGGCCACACCTCGAGTCCTGTGTCCAGTTCTGGGCCCCTCAGGTCAGGAAGGAGATTGAGGTGCTGGAGCAGGTCCAAAGGAGGCCAACGAGGCTGGTGAAGGGACTGGAGCACAGATCCTATGAGGAGAGGCTGAGGGAGCTGGGGCTGTTCAGCCTGGAGAAGAGGAGGCTCAGGGGAGACCTCATCACTCTCTACAACTCCCTGAAAGGAGGTTGGAGCCAGGGGGGGGTTGGTCTCTTTTCCCAGACGACTTTCAACAAGACAAGAGGACACAGTCTTAAGTTGTGCCAGGGGAGGTTTAGGTTGGATATTAGAAAGAATTTCTTTATGGAGAGGGTGATCAGACACTGGAATGGGCTGCCCGGTGAGGTGGTAGATTCTCCATCCCTGGAGACATTTAAAAAGAGACTGCATGTGGCACTCAGTGCCATGCTCTAGCAACCGCAGCGGTGAGTCAAGGGTTGGACTTGATGATCTCTGAGGTCCCTTTCAACCCGGCTAATTCTATGATTCTATGATTCTATGATCCTGAAATTGTAACAGGGGAGGTTTAGATTGGATATTAGGAAGAATTTCTTCATTCATTGGAACAGGTTGCCCAGGCAAGTATCAGCAAGACAAGAGGACACGGTCTCAAGTTGTGCCAAGGGAGGTTTAGGTTGGATATTAGAAAGAATTTCTTTAAAGAGAGGGTGATCAGGCATTGGAATGGGCTGCCCGGTGAGGTGGTGGATTCTCCATCCCTGGAGACATTTAAAAAGAGACTGGATGTGGCACTCAGTGCCATGGTCTATCAACCACAGCGGTGGGTCAAGGGTTGGACTTGATGATCTCTGAGGTCCCTTCCAACCCGGCTAATTCTATGATTCTATGATTCTATGATCCTGAAATTGTAACAGGGGAGGTTTAGATTGGATATTAGGAAGAATTTCTTCATTCATTGGAACAGGTTGCCCAGGGAAGTGGTGGAGTCACCATCCCTGGAGGTATCTCAGACTAGAACAGACATAGTAGTTTGGGATATGACTTAGTTAAGGTCTTGTCAGTATTAGGTTAATGGTTGGACCTGATCTTGAAGGTCTTTTCCAACCAAGGTGATTCTGTAATCTATTTGATGGCTTCATTTTCTCCTCTCCAAGCCCTCATTGTCCTGTACTTCTCCCCCCACTCTTTTTTTTCCCAGCTACTTGTGAGCACCATTGCCTAGGTAACAGCATCCTGCCTGGTGTGTTTTCCTGCCTGCTACACATGTGGGGGTGTGTGCTGGGCCTGCTTTCCTGGTGGGATAAGAAGTGGAGAGTTGAATACTGTGTGGGAGAGAAACTTCTTACTTTGTTTCTGGCTCCATCAAAGGCAAGAGGTCAGCTTCTTCCTCCCCTCTATAGAACTTGGTAGCTGCTGCCACGATGGCTAAAATAGGATTTATTGACATCTTGGTGGCCAGATGAGAACATTAGGAAGGGAGTGACTTGGTAATCTTTCTGCCAGGGTGCTTGCCCAGAAAATCGTTGCCAAATGTGAGTTAGTTATGTATGGCTGAAGTGTTGATTATTCAGAAGTCAGCTGATGGGGAAGCTGACAGACACTTCATTCATACCTTGGGCTTCCTCAGAAGCAAGCTCTAAATCCAGAAGAACCAAAAAAAACAGCACCAACACCACAAGATCCATCTATCAATAATGCTAAAGAGGAAGAGGACCAGCAATCCAAGAAATATTTTATTCTGCTGCATGAAGGGTTAACTTCAAAAAGTCTGTGTCCCATGAAACTTCCTCAAATCATTAACTTAGGGGAGTTTGGATTTATTTACACTGAAACGTGGTCTGGAAAACAGGTAAAAAACTGCAAGCAGAAAGCTAGGCATAGCACAGAGGGTGGAACAGAAACAAGACCCATGGAAGTTTTGATTATCTTAGTTATAAAGCGAAATCATAACTTCTTTTTTGAAGGTGCCTGAAGCACCAAGGGTTGAACTAACCAGTACAGGATGAAAGGTGGATGAGAAGCTTCAGAATTTATAACTGGTGGCAGTAAAGGCTAAAATGAGGTTGTATGTGAGGAGACTGTGAAACACTGAAGGAACCACTGGGCTATAGCTGACCCTTTCAGATTAGATATTAGGAAGAATTTCTTTACTAAGAGTGAAAAAATAGTTGGGTGCTGGAAGGGGCTGCCCCAGGAGCTGGTGGAGTCACTGTCCCTGGAGGTATTTAAAAATCATGTAGCATTCAGGACATGCTTTAGTGAACATGGTGATACAGGTATATTTTTATTTGGTTTGAGTTTGGTTTTGTTTTTTTTTTTTTTGCGGGGGGGAGAGAGCAATGTTGAAGGTTGCATGAGGTCATCAGAGAGGTCAAATTGTTCATAAAGTTCATATCGATCACTTCATATTGATCATTATTGAAAAATGTCCCCAGGTCAATGGTTGAGCACTGGTGGATGCAGAGAGAGGAGTGCAGAAGGAATGACCACCACCCCATAGCACAGTGGCTGCAGAGCCAGGATGTTATTTTGCTGGACCAAAGGTGTGAGTTGTGAGAAGCACTTGAACAGGCAGTGGACATAAATCCATGAGTTTCAGACCCCTAGTTTTGTTCACCTGCATCACAGTTCTTTTTTGATCAGCTTGGTAAAACATCAGGGAAATGTCTGATCTGCCACTCCTTGAATAAAGTACAACTTTTAGCAATTTGGCTGTTCTGATGAGGAGTTAATCAAAATGAATTATTCTGCTGCCAGCCAAGGTCTTTCCTCTACTAAAAATAACTTTTTTGTAGCAGAAGGGCTTAAAATATTGGCAGGGGGATACTGGCCTGTGGTAAAAAACTCATACAATATGGAGTTAGTTCAGAAGAATATGCAGAGGTCCTGCTTCCCTCCATTAGGGAAGAATAAGATGAAACCTGGAGAGGAAAGAGTTTCAGCTTTCACCCAGCTACCCAGCACACCAAAA
The DNA here is from genome assembly GCA_038090715.1 of Florisuga fusca. Lineage (NCBI taxonomy): Eukaryota > Metazoa > Chordata > Aves > Apodiformes > Trochilidae > Florisuga > Florisuga fusca. Next base: position 24,337,431 of record JAAWXA010000011.1, read on the forward strand.
CTCATGGGAAGTACCAGCCACAGAAAAAGTACACCCAAATGAAACCCAGTTGACCACTGTCCACTAAAACACAGTCCCCAGCATGAAGCCATCTTCCTTCTCCCTTTGCTATTTGGTTGCCTCAGCTTCCCCTGTTCTTTCTTTAGGCTGCTCTTTATTTTTTTACTTTCCTAAGATATTTTAAGTCTGTTTCTCTCTTTTGTGCAGAGCTTCCTTACCAACTCCAATGTGTCAGAGGTGGAGGGAGCAGGACCAACCATGAAAAAAGACCATTGAAATTTTTTCCCAGTAGGAGCTAAAATGAAATAACTCAGCATAATGTGCCCTTCCTTCCTTTTCCTTTTGCCAGGAGTGAGATAACTGCAATCTTTCACCGATCATTCTTGTGCCATTCAAGTCGGATTCAGAAGCAAGGCAGCAAAAAGGGCCTCAGGGTATAAATCAAACTCTGAAGTCCTCTGTGTAGGGAGAAAGAAAACAAGTTGAATGTGTGCTCACAGGTTTGGGAAGGGAAATAATTTTCCTTGGAAAGAGTGGTTCCTTTCACTTCCTTCTCATTGTGTTTTTGTTTGCACTGGATGGGTGTCTTGTGCTTTGCAATTTGTATACTAACAGATCTATATATTAACTAATATATACATTATATGCATATTAACTACTTTATATACTAACAGTTTTCTTATTTTGGAATGTAATGTCCTCAATAATATTGTTTTGGGGATTGTGATGCCTCCTGGATGGTATGAAGTCTGGAAATGAAAAGGAGCTTGAGACCATCTCTGACAATTATTGATTCTCCTTGATAACTCTCATTAATCTGGAAGGTCTGAGGGGCTGCAAAGACACATGAAAACCTCCTGGTGTGACCCCAGGCTTCAGTCCAAGAGCTCATTGCAAGGACAACAGGCACTTTAGTCAGACAGGAGGTGGAAAACCAAAAGATGACACTGATTATCATCACATTTTTCTGCTAATTACCTATCACCCCACTGCACCACTGATGCTCCTTTCTCTGGTTCCAAACCTAGAGACATTTTGCTTCATCCTTCCTTACAGGTTTCTTTATAATCCTTTCTCAAAGAATTTCCACTCAGTGCTTCATTCACATGCCTTCAGAGCAGAAACAGAATCCTCTGAGGATGCCATTAACTGTGACTGGACTCCAAGCAGTGGAAAAAGTTGCAATATGGAAGTTACCTGTTCATTAAATTAAGTGAGGGAATAAAAATAGGACTAACTATCTTTTTTTTTTTTTTTTTTTTTTTTTTTTCTCAGGTATTTTCATACAAGGGGCTTGCAAAAGCAGGAAAAAGCAGAAATGATGGAGGGAAGAATATGTGACAAAGAGAAAGATGAGGAGTGGCAAGACACCAGATAAAAAATAAGAGGAGGAAAAAAAGGAAGAATAGGATGGCAGGAAGAGAGATCAGCACCCAACATAGAAAGAGTGAACTTAACATTCTGACATCTGCTTCCCTCTGGTCCTAAAACACTGGAGAAATTTCCAAAGAGAAAATCTTGTTGGCAGTAGAAGGAAGGCTGATTTTCTTCATTGTATGCTGGAATCACTCATGAATACTTGAAAGGGACTTTGAAGCTCCTGTAGAAATAGTCTCAGAGTTTTGTGTCCTGACTCCATGTTCAGAGTGAGGAATCACAATGTCTCACCAGCCACTGAGCAGGGATGGTCACGATCAGTCCCTGCTGAAGGCAAAATAGAACCATAGAATGGTTTGGGTTTCAAGGGACCTTAAAGATCACCCAGTCTCAACTTCCCTGCCATGGATAGGGACACCTCCCACCAGACCAGGTTATTCCAAACCCCATCCAACACTTCCAGGGATGGGGCATCCACAGATTCTCTGGGCAACCTGGACCAGTATCTCACCACCCTCACGGGAAAGAATTTCTTCCAAACATCTCATCTAATAAATTTGATTTAAATTTCAGTTTGAAATGGCCCCCCCCTCATCCCATCACTCCATGCTGCTGTAAAAAGTCCCTCCACAGCTTTTCCTGGAGCCCCTTCAGGTACTGGAAGGTGCTCTAAGGTCTCCCCAGAGTCTTCTCTTCTCCATCCTCAACAACCCCAAATCTCCCTGACTCCCAGTCCAGCACACAGAAAAAACAATGCCATGGGGTCCTGCCTATGTCCCCTCCTGCTGAAAAGTGATGCTTTGGTGAGGTGAGAAAGCAGGTCAGCCAGAAGAATTAGATTTCTCATTTTGGACTTCCTGCTGCTGTATCGTCATCTGAAAAAAAGTGTGGATTTCTCTATTGTTTCTGAAAGAACAAGGACACTCAACAGGCACAACCCTCGCATCTGGGTGGGGGGTGGAACTGGGAGGGCAGGGTGTGTAGAGGAGGTAAACATCCTCCCTCAGCCTGTCTGTGGGGTGCTCATCTTCCTCCACCCCTTTTTCCACTCCCACTCCTCCCGTGGTGCTTTTCAGAGCTGCTGCTGTGGCAGGTGAGTCAGTGTGACAGCTCAGACACAGGGCAGCCCCCTCAGCTGCTGAAATGCCAGCCAATCCCCCAGTAGTCTCCGAGCCCACTATTATAAATGAATGCAAGGCATTTTTTTTTATTTTTTTTTATTTTTTTTTCCCCCCTCCCCTCTCCTTCAGGCTGGCACGGTGAGTCAGTACTCAAGATTCCTTTGTCATTTTGGGGGGTGGTGGTGGGGGAGCTGGTGGTGGTACCAGTGGGGCAGATGAACTGAATCCTTGCATGGGTCCTGCATTTCTTTCTTGCCTCGGTGGAGAAAGCGTTGCTCAGGGGCAGGAGTGGGGACCAGAGGAGGGAAAGACGGAGGGAGACAACCCCACTCTGAATTTCAACCCTCTGTGATTTGCAGTGTTCTTAAAGAGAGACTGAGATTCTTCTCCGATAATAGCTGGGGGGAGGGCTTAAAAGGGAAATAAAACAAAGAAAAAATATGAGGTTTTTTGTTTTTTTGTTGGTTTTTTTTTTTTTTTAAATGTATTCTTTTCTTTGGTTTGGTTTTTGTTTGTTTGTTTTTCTTGTTTGTTTGTTTCAGTTTTTTTTTTTAGTATCAAGACTTAAAAACAAAAAAATAAAAAATTAAAAAATGCACTGCTGAAGTCCTGGGAGCACTTGGAGGATCTGGCAGGCAACAAGCATCATGTCAGCCCCATTGTTTGGTGTCTCTATGCTGAGGTGGGCTGCACGCTGTGAGAAACATGACAGCAGCAAAAAAAGGAGGGAGAGGAGTGAAGGGGTGACAGAGGGCATTGGAGTTTCAGTGTGGGAAAGGGAAAGAGAGACCTGAGGGGATGGGAGAGTGTCAGGGGTACTGCCAAGGGGAAGGGGACAGCTGGGGGATGATGTGGAACAGCAAATCAACCAGTTCCTGCCAGGTGATCCCTCAGATGTCTGTGGAAGAGCCTTTCCCTGGGATGGCACAGCTTCAGGGGGGGGTTGGAGCAAAGGAGAGTGAAGCCCTGAGTAGCCAAAGCAGATGCCAACGGGAGGTCAAGAGCAGAGTAAATACACTGGAAGGTGTCCCTGGGGAACCTCAGCTCCAGCAGGGCTTGGGGACTTTCTAAATTAGAGATGGTGTGATGGAAGCGGGTAGCACCATGTGGATTTTTTTTTTTTTCTCATTTGAATTCCCCCAAATATTTGTTAAAACCATGAAAACACCACCAGCAGCACCCAGCAAAGAGCATCCACAGCTTCTCACAACATGTGTGAAAATGTCTCTCCTTGTGTTTGTGGTTGTTACCTTGTCTTCTTGTATGAGAAGGGAGTCTGAAGGATCTCTCATGATTTTGTAGCCTGTTCATATTACCCCTCAGCCATCATCTCTTCAAGTCAAAGAGTCCTTTGGCAAAGCATCAAGGTCTCCCTCATGCTGCAGGACACCTCATGGCAGCCAAAACATCACTGGTGTTCACCATGGCCTTGAGGTTTATTCCTTGAGTGCCAAATCCAGCACCAGGACAATCTTCCCACATGGAATCAGCATGGGGGAACTTCAGTGAAGGAGCAGTGTAGGCAGAATGCAGTCAGAGAAGGTCTGGAATGAAACATCACTTGTCCTGAAATCACATTGATGTTTCTTCTTCTGTATCAGCTCCACCTTCCAGCACTGCTTCCCACTGCTTTCCTTATGTGTGTGCACATGGCTTTGTGTAAAAATCTGCATTTTTAGGAAAAAGGAGAGCAATCATTGTCCAAAGTTCACAGGAAACTCATTTTGTGACTGCCTGCCATGCAGCAACCAAAGCCACAATGATCTTCCCATGCATGGGAGCAGGGATGGGCTCTCCCTTCCCTCTGCCTCTTCTGTCTGAAAATTATGGGCTATTCTGTGTTGGTTTTCTGCTGGATCAGTGAGTGGAGCAGTCATTGTGTGAGGGGTGGTGTGTTCACACATGGGAGACCATGTGAACACAACCAAAAAGGGCTCTGGAGTAAGTGGGATTGCCCCTTTTGGTTGCAACATGAACCCACTCTGATTTTCTTAAGCTGGCAGCAAACTTCACCTCTCATTGGTGAGAGATGCTGAAATACCAGAGGATGTTATTGCAAGACCATACCTCTTTGATCAGTGAAATCCTTTGGATTTGTCTCTCCTGATTGGTCCAGGGCATGACCAAAACTTTCCTTCCAGCTGTGAGAGTTCATAAACCTTCCTGACAGTACCTCTCAGAGGTCGACTCCTTATTATCTAATAAAAGCTGATGTGCAGCTCTCGTTTCCTTGGATGGGAGCACTGATTCTCCTCCAGCTGTATCTTCCTGTTGCAAGTTGTCTGATTTCAGCCCAAGAGTTTGAAAGCTACTGGGGAGATGAAGAGAGAAACGATCCCAGTCTCACCAGTGTGAACCTGGTTTTCCTCAGAAGATGGATCTAAAAGAGCCGAGAAAATAAATAGATTAGAGAATAATGGACCTGCTGCAAAGGACACCAAGGACTACCTGGGTCAGTGACCACAGGACTTGTTCAGAAGGAAGAAGGGGACAATAAATTGGTATGGGTTTCACTGTCTGGTATAGAATAAAACAGCACTTTGAAGACTTCAGGAGTACAGTGAGAAGGGATGAGGAGCAGCAAACCTCTGACCCTCCATGGGGAACTTGATTGCTGGATGCCAAGAGTCATTGGTTTGGTTTTTGGCTCCATTCTAGAGGAGAATTTACACTTCAAGATTTTCCAGTGCTGAAAAGAGTATTCTTATCACAATCTATTTTTAGTTAATTGTGCATTGACTTGCTTTTTATTCCAGAGTAAAGATTAAGAGACAACTGATAATTTGCTGAAATGATTAAATTCTTTAACCACTAAATTGTCCAAAACAAGAGGAAGATCCTAATGGAACATTCTCTGTGTATATAACTGAAGGTCAGGTGTGAATTCTTTTATAATTTATAAAATTATTAAAACATAGAGCTCACCTAATCTGACTTGTTGATGACAGCAGTGCAGTGTATATTTGTGCCAAATAATATCATTCTCCAGTGTATTCCATCCTGAAAATAGTGGAATCCATTGCTGAGTGACCTCTGAGCACAGCTCAGGGATGGACTTAGATTGATTATTTATTTTTTTCCATTTTTTTCCCTTCAATTAGTTGTCTCCTTATTGACTTATTTTGTATTTTTTTTCCCTCTACTCTTTCATCTTGGATGCAGTCACTCAAATCACTTTCTCTCTTATTTTGTTATAAGTTTCTATGTAGTGCTGTAAGTACTGAGTTTCTGTAAGTCCTAAAATGCAGCAATAAAGGTGGTAGGGAGGTCAATATTTTCATCGGGTGCAGCACTGGGTGAAAGCACAGCTGCACCCAAGCTTCCCTAAAGATGCCAGGCAGATTTTCAGGCCAATATTTTAAAGACACAAACCCAACTATTAAACTTCCAGGATGTTTGTGATTGTTTTTCTAATTTATATTACTGAACGAAATGTGACTGCATTGTGCTTTGTGTCACTTTGAAATACTTAGTCAGAGATAATTCCTTACCAAGGAACCTGCAATCTGAGGAAGCAAGATGAACACACACAGAAGCAAGGATGGGAAGCTTATTATCCTTTTAGTGATGAGGATTTGAGGTTTTCAGTAGAAAAGGTCAGCATCTTTCAGAGGTGACTCAGCCCAGCTGAATCACTTCTTATGCCCATAGAATCATCATGGTTGGAAAGGACCTTCAAGATCATCGAGTCTAACCACCAGCCCTGCACCACCTTAACCTCTAAATCATCTCCTGAAGTGCCACATCTACTCATTTTTTAACACCCTCAAGGACAATACCTCCACCACCTCCCTGGGCAACCAGTTCCAATGCTTCACCACTCTTCTGGTGAAGAAAGTTTTCCTAATATCGAATCTGAACTTCCCCTGAACAACTTGAACCCGTTTCCACTTGCCCTGTCCATTGACAGAACACAGCAAACACCAAACCCAAGGTGGTTCCTCCCATAGACCTCTCCAGATTTCTCTTTAAAAACTGTATCTTTAATATTTGTGTGCAGCTCAGTTATGGATGGTGAAAAGAGGTCTGAAATTCCACTTTGCATCTTTGGGCGCTTAAGAATCCTTCAGATTCTCTCTCTCTTCAACCACCAACCAACCCACTCCCCAGAAGAGCAGGGATAGATCTCAAGAGCTGGTGACTGAATGGTGGAAGCAAATGAACAGTTCTGATTTTGTGCATTATTTTAAACTATTAAACAGTTTAAAGTATCCAACAATCCCTCCCCCTCCTCCCGTTAGACTAGAATCCCCATTTGTGTGTGTTGATCCACATAACAGCCTTAACAGAGCTACTGAGCTTTTTATAGAGATCAATAAAATTTAAAAGGTGGAACAATTACAAGTTTCACAAGTCCTTTACAAAAGGTTTTTACCCAGGGCTGGGGGGTTACTTTGGGGTGATTGTTAGGAAAATAAAAGCCTAAGTGAGGACAAAAACGAGCAAGCAGGGGACAAAAAAGGGGATTTTGGAACTTTTTTCTAACGCAAGAAAATGCCACAAATGTTGACATCGCTGGAAAGGTCAAAGCCACAAGCCACATAAACACTGGGTTAAGTCAGGTTAGTAATAAGCAAGGACAAGGGCATGAATTGATGCATCTTTGTGCAGTTGAAAAGACTGAGAAAGCACCTGGCAAAGCAGCTGATGGATGGATTCAGAGTTGTGTAACAAAGAGCATGTGTAGGGTATTTAAGGCTTCATCTCCATGCACATGGATCCACTTTCTCTAGACATTGATTTAGTGAGGGGAGGGGAAGATGTCCTTGAGCATCTTGATGTGTTTAGCAAAACCAGGAGCCAACAAGGTTTACATCCATGTGTCCCTGTCACCCCTCTAATCTAGCAAGGACTGTGTCTGCCCTTTGCTCACCAGCTCAATGCTGAACAATTTCCGTCTGCATCTCAGAAGCCTTTGCCCTTTTATTCATTTCACTTGGTGACAGATCTGTGGTCTCAAGCAGTCTGATAATTCATATGCCTACATCTGTGGAGTAGCTCTGAGATTTCCTGTAGGCTTGTGGCCAGAAGGTGTTGTCTGAATACCACAAAGTCATCATTAACTACATGACATTTGATATCATAACAGTAAAATCAGATTTGAGTTAGCTCTCCTAAGCCTGCCTGGTAAATTGCATTGACCCCAGTACAAATGTCACAGAAGCATTCAACCATCCATCATCACCACGTTGCTGTTCAGAACTTGGTTGTACAGACCCCGAGTTACCAGTGCTGAGGAGAAACAAAGGGCAGATCTCCAGACACTCAGATCATGACTCCTTGCACATCATTTAAGGGATGGTAGTGAACATAATAAACTTAACAGAGGAGCAGACAGCAAGAATGTGGCAACCAGAAGAGGCAGTTTGATGTTGGGCAGAAAAGCAGCACAAGATGAGTTCAACCCAGCTGATTCAGTTCCACATCTCAGGAGTACAGGCACCCTTCCTTGCCAAATTAAAAATGTATATGTACATGGGAAGGAAATGAAAATGAACTTCAGGACCTCCAGTAAAGGTAAGATTGAACTTCAGGCAGGAGTTCAGACTCTGTCTTATTTCTCCTAAAATATTTTTCCTTCCATAGTGCAGAAGAGAACTCTTTGGAATGGAGCTCATCCTGCTTGGGGCATTGTTCTAAGCATAAAATGCAAATCATGCTACACTGAAAAATGCAGACCTGGGTCAGAACTGCAAATGTCAGATCTGGAGCTGGATTCTTCTAAAATCTCAGAGTGCCTGAATCTGGGATTCTTGCTTTGATCTCTTCTAGAGAAGATAGCTGAGGCTGAAGCTTCTGTTTCCTCCTGTACTGAGGTATATTTGGAATTTTTTTTTTTTACTTGTTATCATTTTGCAAGATTTTATGTAATAATGTTATATTATTATTATGTTATGTTATTTTTATGATTTTTGCAAGATGTGTCACAGAAATCAATGAGTGTTAGGGGTTCATTTCAGGTTCATTTCAGTTCATTTCGGGTCCATTATCTCCTGTTCTGTCATTGGGCATCACTGAGAAGAACCTGGCTCCATCCCCCTGACAGTCTGTTTTTACATATTTAACTATTAATGAGGTCACACTTCATTCTCTTCTCTTCTCTTCTCTTCTCTTCTCTTCTCTTCTCTTCTCTTCTCTTCTCTTCTCTTCTCTTCTCTTCTCTTCTCTCCCTCTTCTTCTTTCTCTTCTCTTCTCTTCTCTTCTCTTNCCTCTCCTCTCCTCTCCTCTCTCTTCCTCTCCTCTCCTCTCCTCTCCTCTCCTTTTCTCTCCTCTTTTCCAAGCTGAAGAGCCCCAACTTCCTCAGCCTTTCCTCATCAAGATGTTCCACTGCCTTCATCATCTTGGTCACTCTTCACTGGACTCTCTCAAGCAGTTCCCTGTCCTTTTTGAACTGAGGAGCCCAGAACTCCCAGTTCCATTAGAACTCACAGGTCCCTTTCCTCTGTGCTCCTCTCTGATACCAAGAGAGATTTTATGCTAATCTTGACACAATTAAGAACTTAACCTCTAAACTTTGTAAAAATTCACTTTTCTTTTTTATTTTTTTTTGGTGCATATTAGTAAAAGTAATTCCAAAAGTAGTCTCAAATCTACTTCAGACAGGTTAATTTGAAGCTGAAAAACATGATGGGTTTTGATAGGATGTAAGGCATAAATACGTTCTCACGATTCTTTAAGAACTGTCTGTGCATGGACCACTTCCAAGGATGCTTTTTCTGAATTTATTGCCCTTTCATTCTTCTTTGCCAGCAACAACCTGAATAAGGTAGGCCAAAGAAAATACATCCTCCCAAATGCTCCTGGTATGAACATGTTCTTACTTTGATCCTAGAAGGTTCTTTTTGTTTGCTTGTCTTTATTTTGACCTAGATAACACATCTTCTTCTTCTAAACTGAACGTCATAGTTACCTGGACACTCATATGGTGCCTAGAGAGAAATAAAATTACATATTCATACACCAGATGTAGCTTATCCACAGAGATTTGCACCACCATTTGGTCTAATGAGGTAACAGCTGGATTGCATGAGGGTGTACAATGAAACAGAAGAAAGACATCAATTATGAAGTGTTGTCATCAGCCAGAGTCCTGCTGACATTGCATCCCACATTCACATTTCACTTAGAACCTGGGAACTAGTTCTTCTCTAGTGCTTAAAGGAAAACTGCCTTCTGCTGTTTTCTGTTGTTCCTCTCCCAGTGTGCTTCTGTCACTTATTTCTTATCCAGCTACAACCAGTCCCCAAATGCTGCAGTCTAGGAGAGTAGTATTTTAATCTGTAAGCTTCCAAAGTTACAAGGAAAGGGAAAAGAAAAAAGAAAGTAATCTTTGATTTTAATCTTTGGTTTCTTTCCTCTAATGCTGATTCTTTAAAATTATACTTTTGCAATAATACTTTTATTCTTTAAAATCATACTTTAGTAATAATAGATCTATTATAATATTTTATTATTTTAAAATAATATTTTACTGCCTCTGGATACTAACTCCACAACCTTAGGACTGCCTTGAGGTTCTCCATCTTACTATCTGTGTTCAGGGTTGTAGAGGAAATGCCCTCAGTAGCATTTCTTTAGCACCTATTTGCTTAGTCAAGGTTTATCTTGTTCCTCACTTGTGACGAATGTTACAGGAAGCAAAACACAGTGCTCCATAGCTTTTCTCAGATATTTAAAGAATCATAAAGTCATGGAATGTTTTTGATTGGAAGGGACCTTAAAGCTCATCTAATTCCAAACCCCCTGCTATGGGCAGGGACAACTCCCAGCAGACCAGGTTGCTCCAAGCCCTATCCAACCTGGCCATTCCAGGGATGGGGTATCCACAGCTTCTCTGGGCAACCTGTTCCAGTGTTTCTCTACCCCCACAGAAAATAATTTCTTCCTAATATCTACTCTAAATCTCCCTTCTTCCAGTCTGAAACCATTCCCCCTCATCTTATCACTCCATGCCCTTGTAACAAGTCCCTCTCCACATTACTGGCCGTGCATCTTCCTGCAGTTTCACTCAAGGCAAACTGTGGTTGAAAAGTTTTCCTCAAACCTTAAGCTACTTTAAAGTCTTCTCCTGAATATTTTGATGGAGCTGCTAGGGTTTTAAAAGACTGAAGGCAAGCTTCTGCAGGAGGGATACAAGCATCCCCATGATCAAGGTAAACTAAATATGAGTGACCTTGAGTTGTTCTGCTGTTCCACGCAGATAATCAATGGGGAAGAGGTTGAGGTCTCCCTGTCTCCATAAGTTTTATAGTCCCAGCATTCCAGGCCCTGTGTTACTGTCACATAAATCAATAGCAGAAGCCTATTTGTTGTGGCCCAGACATATCCTACGTGTCTGTAGGCACTTAAATACATTTCAGATGATCCCAGGATCTCCTGAAGGTAGTGGAGCAATAGGACATGCCTGCCTCCCCAGGAGCTATTTTGGTTTGGGTGTGTTGGAACCATTCTGTTACTAAAGCAAATTAGATTTCTAATTTTGGTGCCTAATTTAGCTGGGATGGATAAATTGCTCCACTGACTCTGCAGCCTAGGGAAATTATGTGTCTGGTTTAGATCCTTCACCAGGTGAGATTCACCAAGCCTCTGGAAACCCTTAAAAAAAAGACTTGACTTGTCATTTCTGTTTAATTTTTCAGTCTTAATGTTTGCTTCATTTGATTTGGTGGGGTTTTGTTTATTTTTATTTTTTTATTTTGTTTTCCAGACATATAGAATATGCTGAGGAAGAAAAGCTTTGAATATTAACCTTATCCTTACTACAAAATTTCCACAAATCCTTGGCCTAACTGACCTCCTCCACAATGTCTTGTAAAACATGAAGGATCTTTTCCATCAAACTTGGAAGTTGACTTTGATGTTTGACATGGTTTTAAGGACCAGCTGAGAAGGGTTCTCTTGGGCAGAGGTGCTAATTACTGTCTGGACCATCTATCTAGGAACTGTTGTTCTAATGGACAAGAGGGTTAATTTTTTTTTTTTAAGAAAGGAGGTGGTTTTGTGCCCTTCTGCTCTGTCTGGTATTGGTTTGATCTACTCTGGTCCACAAAATTATTTTTTTTCACTCTTAATTATGAAGTTCTCACTGCTACTCTTCCATTTCAAGTACTTTTGAGATAAAATGATGAATATTCAAATAGAGAGGTTGACCTCAGGAAAGCAAAGTATTTCCTCTGTTTTTTAACCCAGGGAACATGTTTGAGCCTGATGTGGCTGGTGTGAAGGGGAGGGAGAAGATGTATTTTGCAAGTGTTTTATAGTGTCTGCATGAGGCTTTTACTCAGCTGTTTGTACAATTAAAAAAACGTAAATGTAGTTCATTCCAGGATAAAAGAAAAAAAAAGCAAATACCATGCAAATATCAAGGTCTGTAGTAGTAGAAAAAGGCTTTTCTGGATTTTAATGTTATGTTAGTTACCGCTCTTCTGTGGGAAACTCTAGTCCTGTAGACTTGACACCTGTTTCATAAAGGGGACACAGGTTTTCAGGTAGGGATGTTACCTTTTTTAGCTTCTCCCAGTATCCATTTCCATGACTTTTGTTAGAGGTTTCTGCTCTACACCAAAAAGCTTAACTCCCATTCGTTCCTCTTTAAGTTTGGAGTTTAATTTTACATTACAGTTTCACCACTCAGTCTTCAGTGAATGCCTTTACACATTTCAAACTAAATGAATTAAACTTCTTGAGTTGCTGCTCTGAGAGGAAAAGGGGTGGTTACAGGTGAAAATTTGGTGGTGTGTGGCAAATTTAGCAGTAGTTCCTCTCACATAAGCACATCTGCAAGTCCTTAGGAAGTGTTTTAAATTAGCTTTGACACCCTCTGGGGTTTTGCAGCTCCTGTAAAGGTGTTAGGTGAGGAAAGCATGAGAAAAAAACAACAAAACAACACTAGAGAAAGCTCTTCTGTGCTTGCCTTTCCCAGCAGCATCCCTAAGAGGGCCAAGCAGAAAAATCTCTGTCTTATACAGAAGTGAAATGGGTCATCAACCTGTATATATGGAAATGAGGAAGAAAACTTCAAAATAGAATGTTTGGGGTAAAGCAGGGAAAATAAAGGCATTCCATTTTCCCAATGCAGTAAGCATTGGCCACTTCTGAAAAAACTACATTGATGAAGTATTAATTCATTCTTGCTCCTATATTTCAATCTTGGACACCTTATTATTCACTCAGAATTAAGTGCTGAGGGATATATCTCCCGTGAAGGCTTGTGAATGGATTGCTCCTGATGGGTTCACCTTCCTGTCTCATGAACATTATCCATCTGTAGTAGTTCAGTTACCTTCCTCCCCACAATCCTGCAAAATACTCTCCAACAATATCAGTGGGAGACAGTGCTCTACTAAAATGGAAAACTACCTTCATCATAGAATCATAGACTCACACAATGTCAGGTTGGAAGGGACCTCAAGGATCATCTGTTCCAACCTTTCTATCCCAGAGAGCTGAGATTTAAAATTTTCCAGAGTGGGGGAATCCACAACTTCCCCTGGGAGACCATTCCAATGTCTGACTGTCCTCATAGTGAAAATTTTCCTCTTGTGTTCAATCAGAATTTCAATCAAGCAGAGAGCCCTTGTGCAGGGCAGGAGTACTTCCTCCTGTGATTCTGTAATGGTCACATTTATGGGCATGTTTCTATCTGCCTGCATGATATCAAATATGAAACTATGATGGGATGTAAAGAGGTACCTTGACTGTGAAGAAAATTGCAGCTCCATTTAAACTGGAGGAGATGCTTGCCACATTTCTTTTCCTCCTGAGAAGTTGATGTAACCTGTCTTGACCCATCCCATGAAAAGAAATCTGGGACTTTTGACAGAGTGGGATGGATGTATTTTAGGGTGTGTTCCCATTGACTAGAAATGGAACCAAGAGCTAAGTAAAAAGAATTTTTGAGCCCTATTCCATATAGACCCTGAATAAACAGAAGGTTTTTCTTCCTCCCTGTTAGCCCCTTAACAATGCCAAGGTACCAGCTTCTCTCTAGCTTCCTCTGACTTTTATGGTTACTCTTGATGGTTTTCTGCTACAGTCCATCACTGAACAGTGATTCAAACCTTTTTCTACCATTGTGTTGTTCCTCAGTTTCCAGGGAAACCTCTGAGCACTCACATTTAAACTTGACCTCCAAACTTGCTAGGATGGGCCAACCATCAGAAAGCACCTTCTCCATCCTTCCTTCTGAATGAGAAGTGACCATGGCCACCGTCTCCCAGGAGCTCAGAAGGTGCCCACAGATCAAAAGAGAAGGCTGAGGGCAGTGGTTTACAACCTCAAGAAAAGCTCTTGAATTTTTTGGAGGTGGAGGAAATGTATCTTTTCCAGGCTTTGTATTACCTTGCTCCTGGCACTCACTGAAAGGCTGACATGATTCCTAATCGTGTCCCACTGTTCCCCTGGTGCTGGTGGGCAGGGAGGATGCCAACACATGGAGAACTTTCAAGCTGCATTTCAGCAGCAAAGCAGAGTATTTAATGCAGAGATGATTGTCATGGGGCCCATGGAACATTTGCAGCTCTGCTTTTTCTTTGCACTGAGTGATCTTTCTGTGCATTTTAGAGTTACAGTGACACTATGACACCAGTAAGGATCACTGGTTTCTGACTGAACCCCTTTTTCTCAGCATGTTCTTCAGGGACCTTTTATTAGACTGACTGTCTTGCTGAAAAAGATCTTCCATAATGTCTAACTAGGTTTTCTTTGTTGCAGCTAGGATTTGTTTTCTCTTTTTGATCTCCTGGGATGTTTCTGTAGTTATTTAGCCATCTGTGGTGGTCGTGTTACTGGTGTGACTTCCAATTTACCACGCCAGCACTGGGGCTGAAGAGGAATGGAAAAAGACTGCAGGTAGATATAAAAAAGAAAAAAAAAAAAATCTCAGCAGAGATGTGTGATGTGTAGGACGCATCTGAGGCTTTACTGAGGACTTTACTGAGGTCTAAGATATAAGAGGAAAAATATCCTCTTTCCTCTAGACCAGAGATTCCTAGGATGTGGGTGTTATGGGACACCTATGAAAAAAAAAAACCTTTCCCAAGCAGCTGTCTGCAGAAATTAGTGCCTGCAGAAAACTGAGCGTGGTTGCACAAGATTGTCTCCTGACTTCTTTGTTGGTTTATAACCATCTGTTGTATCTTGTCTTACCTTTCATCTAGTGAAAAGAACTTGGCAACCCAGCCTAGGGATTAGACCTTCATCCTGAAGCTAGGGAAGAGAGGAAAGCTGAGTGTAATGAAAGACACAAGTAGAAGTTAAAGATGTCCCTCTGAAATGGTGCCAGCAGAAAAGCCAAATTATTTCATTCTTTGGCACATTGCTGTGTAACCAGTGCTTTGGCTTTTTCTCCACCCACTGTTGGAGCATTCTGGTGAGTCTCACTGATGGGTTCTCTAACTTCTTTGCTAAAAGAATGGAAAAATATATCCTCCCTTTAAAGCCTTCCTTGATGAAGTGTTCCTGGAGCTGTCTGATCAGTGCTCCACGCTCTTCCCTCTCCTCTGAAAAGCAATAATGAGTGAGTAACAGAATGGGAAAGTCATGTAACAGGGTTCTTCTAACACGTGCAGTCATTTCCCTGCGTGTATATAATGCAGCAAAGCACTTAAGCACAGTCTTGTCTTTAGGAATACAAGTGTGTGTGCATCTCAGCATAAGTGCAGACTGATTTGTGATATTAATAATGTCAAATTACAATCCTTTTTCTTTAATACTCCTGGGTTGTTTTACAGATAATGAGACAGACAAGTGCAGTGAGTCTTAGGATGTTTTAATTCAGTCTGAATCTTTGCTTCTCTTGTCTTCAATTGTTTCCAGGAGGAAATACTTGGGAAATTTAGGCTTATGACGCTAAATTTACCTGGGTGGCAAATCCACAGAGTACCAGAAATTATTTGGACACACTGAGAAGACACATCGCTGAAAGAAGGTGACCTCCTCAATTATGTCTCCTGAGAAATTAACAAAATAATTTGGTTATCAGTTTGAGGCAATCAGCCCTCTGTGGTGTTGACCTATATATATATATTTTTTTTTTTTGGGTTCCTTGTTGAATCGTAGCTTCTGATCAACAACAACCCCAGATAATTTCTAACAGAGGGCTGACAGTAGATGACATTGTGTGTGCTTATAGAGTGCATAGCCCTCAGCCAGGGTAGTATCCATGAATTTATAGAACATGATTCAGCTCCGACTCTTGGTTCTGGAGGAACCTGACAACTGAATTACTCTTTGGCAGTGTCAGGAGTAAAAATAAGAACTGAAAAGGTCATAGAAACTTGACTTCTCCTGCTCCCCCAAAGGTCACACCCAGTGACAGGACTGTATAAGGAAAAAGACCTGACCTTTCTCTCATATTCCCTGCCAGAAATATGGAAAATCCAGAAAAAATGTGGCATTTGAAACTATCCTGGGAAGATCCTTCTCCAGTAATGTTCCAGTTGCGTAGACCTGGTGGATGTACATTGAACAGGATGCCTCCAACATTCCATGGGTCTGTGGGAAAATACCATCAGCAACAGCAAGGAGTGGATGTTTGACCCCTTCAATAGACCTTCTGGGATCAGGTAGATGAGAGTGAATTCAAAATTCTTTGGATTTGGAAAGTGAAAAACACAGAGAGTAAGGGTCAGGTTTTCATGAGCATTTAAAGACGAGATCTTGGTGAATTTATGAATGAGCAAAACCAGGTTATGATCTTCAAATGTAGTGAAAGGAACTGGGAGTTAAAGAGTAACCTAATTTTCTCTCTTCCTATCTGCATCACCAAGCCCTGGTTTTCAAAGGCCTTCAGGCACAGGAATAGCATCATGCAGGGGGAAGTAAGGCAGTGGGACATGAAAGTTTGAGTACATCCCCTTATGGCCTGAGGGGACCAAAAGGGAAGATTAAGATCCCTTTGCTTTGGCAGGGTTTCAGATATGAAGAGCACGCCCAAGCTTCCTCTGACCTTAGCAGAAGATGTGAGCAGGTGGGGCACACAGAGAAACCCAAGATCTATTTAACACTTCTATAGCTAATTCCCAAAGTCAGTGCTCTGTTCAGAGTGGAAATGCTGTCAGTTTTGGTGCAGAATTTTGAAGTCATTTAAGATAAGAAATACATCAGAGGAGGATGTGAGCAATATTTGTCCTTTTTTCCTCTAACTGAATATGATAGGTAATGAAAAAAAAAACAAGCCCATGGGATGGGTTAAATATTTAAGGTCAATTGTCCCCCCTCCATCTCCAAAATTTTAGAGTATGGAGCTGTGGAGGTTTTTATTTTTGCTATTTGTCCAGCTACCTGCCAGTTTACTTTTCCCACTCTTACTATTTTTGGAGTCTTATTTTATTGGAAAGAAAAAAATTGTTGAGTTTAATCTCTAATGAAAAAAATACACGTCTGATCTTAATTCAAATCTTGAATGTTTCAAACATGTCACACACTCTTTTTTCCTCATTTGAACCTTTTTTGGTGCTTTTTACAACATAATATGCATGGTGATTGTTCTATTCATGTTCTCTGTAGCAACTTGCTTGTATTGGTTCTTTCTTTTCTTTTTCTCTTAGGAGAAGGAAGTCTGTCAGTGACCACCTTGATGAAGAGGATTTATAGGTAGGGTTAAACCCAGGGGTGATACTATGGATTTGTGTTTAAAATAAATAGCAGATGTAAGCGAGTGCATCTTGGTACACAGTGACAACGTAATTTTCTAAAAAAATAGTGCCCAAGGGAAGTTCTCAAGTTTTATTGCTTTCTGGTTTTGGTGTTGTTTTTGTTTTTTGGTTTGTTCGCTTGCTTTTTGGTTTGTTTTTTGGTTTCTTATAAAGTCAGGATGTGTTCATTTTTTCCATGCTGAGGTTGAGCCAGATGCTTTTCCTTGTAGGCACCCTGACAGATGTCAAGTGGGGTTGGAAGTGTCACTGCAAGGCTCTGGATCTTATCACCATATTGCTGGCAACAGTCCTTCAGTGCCTCTCCATCTTTCCAACTGATCATCTGTTAATGAGCAGTAACAATTGAGATCACAATCTCAGTTTTAGGCATGAACCAAGAATTCATCACTAGTTGGGGTACATTTTTCTATTAAAGAAGAACCAAAGCCTGAGAACAATTAATATTGATACATCTGGATGTGCAGACAGAAACAACACCCAGCATCTACCCAAGCCATATGTGACCTTGGAGTAAACCAAGGAACTCACCTGAGAGCCCCATGCACTGCTGGTGTGCCAACCCATGTCAAGTTGGTGAGCTTTGCAGCAAGTCTGACAGGTCCACAGATGCAAGATAATCTGGGCTACAAAAATGCTGTGCACTGAAGGGAATCTCTGCAACCAACCTTCTTCCCTCCTCCAGCCAGATGGAGAGTCAACCCAAGTTCATCTCTCAGTTCTGTTGGTGGACACATAAGAATGATGTCTGACTTTTTAAGGACCTGTAACATGTAGCACCTTGTAGGTCAGTTCAGACCTCTCAATTCAGACCTCTCAATCCTCTCCAAAAGCCAGTGTGGAATCAGGGCAGGTCTGGGATATACTTCAATATAATTCCTGTGTTTCTAACTTGACTTCCAGAAGTCCAAAAGTTCTGAGGCTGACAGACCATTATAGAGATTTCCCAACATTTTTTCCACAGTTGCATTCAGGAGTAGTGGCTGCAGTTCTCACTGTCAGGGACATCATTACCTTTATAAAAGAAATGGTTTGCAAGTACAGCAGGATGACAAGTGCTTAAACATCTCTGGCTACTGGATCAATAACTTCTCTGTGGCCAGGTGGTGACCTGGTTTGATGCTGGGCTGGTCATTAACCAAATGGTAGATGCTCTCTATGATTCCCCCTCCCTGATAAAGAAAGGAGAGAGAATAAGGGAGAGAGGCTTATGGGTTGGAATCTAAACTACACAACTTTAATGAAACAGTAATAATAAAAAAGGAAAAATTACTAAATATATACAAATATCCAGGAAAATGATCCCATGTTCCTCCTCCCTTTCCCCCAATAACTCTCCCATCACCACCGAAGCTGCAGGGCAGCCCTGGGAAAGTCCAGGCTGGACTCCTGGGGTCAGCAGCAGTGGGGAGCTGGAGGCAGGAACACACAGATTCAGGCTGGCATGGATCAGGAGCACAGGCAGAAGAATGGATGGAATCCTCCCAGGATGCTGAAGAAAACAGGAACAGGTGAAAAAGATCCAAAGAGAAGAGCAAAGGGTGAAGGTGAAAAAGTTTGACCCTCGTGATCCCTCAAATTTATACTGAGTATGACATGCATGGGATGGAATACTCTGTTTGGTCAATTTTGGCCATTTGTCTTCTCTTCTCCTTCCCAAAGGAGGGCTGCAGGTGTGACTTCTTTACTCCCTTTCTCTTTCCAGAGAGCATAAGGTGTTCCTCAGAGCTGAGCAGTGTCCTTGGTTCTGCACCCCATTCTCCAGCTGTAACTATAACCATGGAGTGTTATCAGTCCCAGAAGCAGACACTGACTGAGAAACTTGCTGTTCATTTCAGCAAGTGCAGCTCCTTACAAGAGACTCAGCTGAAAGCAAAAGTACAAGACAGAAAATTTGTTTTATCCTGGCCCAAACCTGGACAATCATCTTCCTCACAGAATGGTTGAGGTTGGAAGGATATTAGAGATCATCTACTCCAACCTCCTTGCCATGGGTAAGAACAGCTCTCAACTAAACAAGGCTGCTCAAAGCCTAATCCAACCTGGCCTTGAACACCTCCAGGGAGGGGACATCCACAGTTTCTCTGGGTAACCTATTCCAGAGTCTCACCACCCTTGTGATGAAGAAGTTCTTCCTAAAATGTAATCTAAACCTATTCTTCTTCAATTTAGATCCATGTCCCTTTGTCTTATTGATGGACACCCTTATGGAAAGTCCCTCTCCAGAGTCCTTGGATTTTCCTTTCAGATACTGGAAGGCAGCTATAAGGTCCCACCAGAGTCTTGTCTTCTTCAGGCTGAACAATCTCAGGCCCTCAACCTCTCCTCTTAGCAGAGTTTATCCAGTCCCTGGATCATCTTTGTGATTTGATCAACTTTTTGCCCACAAAGACACAAACTGAAGATGGACCTAATTCCATACATCTCATTCACTATAGCATTCATCTGATTTATCTTTAGGGATGGGATGTGTCCAGCTATTTGGGGGTTTCCACAAGGGAAGTGAGTACTGACAACTTCATCCCAGGTTCTCTTTCTTCCGAGAGGGGAGTGAGTCAGTGGCACTGATGTGGTTCAGAGCAAGATTTATTTTATTTTATCATAAAGAACATGCCTCTCTCAGTGTTGATGAATCATAACCTACCCTCACTTGAATGCATTGACTAATTCCCCATTACTACAATGGGCAAGTGATGGAAATGCTAAATATGGACAACTAAAATTAGAAGGGTGAATCCCGGACAAGTTGCCTACAAGTCAGCTGATGGAAATTCTTGCAAACAGTTCCTGTATCAGTGCATCCGAGAGCGTGATTAATCCCATCACTAAATAAATAGCTAAATAAGGTGTTCAGCTCTCTAATGAAAGTGTCTGCTTGTCTTAGCATTGGTGAGACAGCTTACTCTTAGGCAACCAGGAATATCTGAGTTGAGTTGGATCAGGTATCATGCACCTTGGTTTGGAAAAATATCTCCTAGCATTGGTGGCACTAAAGCCTCGATGTTCAGTTCTGGAATTATTTTCCCACAGATTCTCCATGAGAAAAAGGATCCACTTTGGTCCTTTCAGTATTAAAATGCAGCCAGGTAGCTGTAGGGCACAATCTCTGGACTTCATGGACATTCATAATTTCAGGGACTTTGTGAAGATGAAGAACCAGATCCAGGGAGCACTGCCCCATGGTGAGAGGCATGGAATTTGTCTTCTCTTTTACTTTCTGTAGTCTGTTTTGGAGAAAAAACTTTTTTTTTTTTTTCCTATTTTTTTTTTCATCCATCCATTGATATATTTTCCTGTCTCAGAGAAGAAAAAAGAGAAAAGAACAGGAAGTAAAAAACCCCCCAAACCCTC
Source organism: Florisuga fusca (assembly GCA_038090715.1). Classification (NCBI taxonomy): domain Eukaryota; kingdom Metazoa; phylum Chordata; class Aves; order Apodiformes; family Trochilidae; genus Florisuga; species Florisuga fusca. Next base: position 24,357,934 of record JAAWXA010000011.1, read on the forward strand.
TATGTTTGATATGTAATGCTTTTCACAATGCCACTGTCTCCACAGCAGGAGGTTAGACCCAAACCCAGTGGCATCCTGTAGGCCAGAAAACACCTTGTGGTTATTACTACTTTGCACCAGATTCCTGCCACTGACCTTGATGGGAAAACTCCTTAACCCAGTTACTAAATCCCCAAGTCACCCTGAGACCAGAGAGTGACTCTTAATAAAGCACTCACCAAGTTTCACATTGTTTTTGACTGACCTCTATTTTTAACTTGTTACAGGACACTGGGTGTATAAAAAACCTCATGGGGAACACTCCTGATGCTGAGCACTGTGAGATGGCCCTGGAGAATCAGAGAGCTGCAGGTCTGCTCCTGATTTACACCTGTGTAAGTTCAGAGAGGGGGGAAAAAGAAAGGGAA
>JAAWXA010000011.1:24358347-24381011 GCA_038090715.1 Florisuga fusca
AAGAGAAGAGAAGAGAAGAGAAGAGAAGAGAAGAGAAGAGAAGAGAAGAGAAGAGAAGAGAAGAGAAGAGAAGAGAAGAGGAAGGAGCCTTTTTATCACTGGGTGCACTGCATTTCTTAGTTCCTTGGAGCAAGGACAGTTTGGGGGTGGAGCTGAGTTATGCTCTTGTCTTGGGATGTGTAGTACAGGGGATGCTGTACTCATTCACTTCAGGGAAAAAGTAAAACACAGAATCACAGAAGCACAGAATGGCTTTTATTGAAAGGGACTGCTGGAGGTCATCTGGTCAAACCCCCTTGCACAAGCAGGGCCACTTAGATTTACTTGGCCAGGACTCTGGCCAAACATCTGAATGTCTCCAAGGATAGAGATGTCACAAACTCCTTAGGCAACCAGTGCCAGTGCTCAGTCATTCCCACAATAAAATGTTTCCTGATGTTCCAGAGGAACCTCTTGTGTTTCAGTTTATGCCAATTGCCTCTTGGCCTTGACTTGGGTGCCACAGAAAAGAGCCTGGCTCTGTCCTCTGGTATTTATATATATTGTTAATACCCCCGTCAGCCTTCTCTTCTCCAGCCTACACAGTCCTGGATCTCTAAGCCTTTTCTCATGGGAAAGATATTCCTGTCCATCATCTACATGGACTCTGATGGACTGTCCCTAGTGTCTCTCTTGTACTGGGGAGCTCAGAACTGGACACAGGGCTCCAGGAGTGGCTAGAAAGTGCCAAGCAGAGGACATATCTCCAAAGTCCACCAGCTAATGACCTAGATCTCAAGCTCTTCCTAGATATGACATAGCACAAATGCTGTTTTCATACAGCACATTTTGCTCTTGCCTCTCTAAGCACCATTGCAGAGGAAGCCAACATCCACCTTTTGTTTTGCCAGGTTTCCCCAACACATGCAGTGGAAATCCTTCAGGGATCCTTCCCTCCAGGAAGACTGTCTTTCCTTTTTTGTTTTCATTTGGTTTTGGGTTTTTTTTGTTTGTTTGTTTGTTTTTTTTATTTTTTTTTGCCTTTTTTTTCTTTTTTTGGCCTCTGGTTCTCAACCTGCAGAGATGTCTAAAGAGGTTGGAGACATCCAAGGGAGAGAGCTCCTAGAGATGAAGATATACCTGGGGATGGATGGATGGATGGATGGGGACCATGATAGAAGTGAGAAACAGGAAAGGCTTTTGCAGTGGTTTGGGAAAACCTTTTGGTTACAATTTTTCCAAGTGCTGCTGCTGACTCCTGGGAAGCTTTGGGATCAGTCTGGGTATGGCTGAGAGATTCAAATAGCTGAGGACTGAGGAACCTAGAGCAACAGAAATAATGATAAAATTCCTTTGAGGAGGAAACCCTCAGAGCTGGTGTACATCCAAGGAGATAAGGCATCAGCAGGCAGTCAGGGTAACTACTTACCCTTGCATAAAGGGATGTGATAATGTTGGATCCCATCAATTCCTCTGGCCATGTAATGAGAATGGAAATGGAACGCCCAGAGCAGAGCAGAGGAAGCATTAAACCCAGGGTGGCTCCATGCTAGAGGAAATTTCATAAATAATCAGTTCTGGGCAACTCAGAGCTGTCTAGTAGCCCTTCAGGAGGACTGAAATCTGGCCCTGGGTTTGCTCAGGAGGAGGACAGTGGTGGCCCTGGGCTGCGGGCAGCCCTGGATAAAAGGACCTTGAATCTACCCAGCTCACCCAAGTGTCAGCAAGAAGCAATAAACACCCTCAGCAGGACTCATCTCCCTCTGGGGTTTCTGCCAGAGGGTGGGCAAGATCACCCCCTCGTTTCTCAGAGTAGTAACTGCTGATTCAAAATTCATTTTTTTTTTTTTTTTTCAGTTTCCCCATTCTCTGCCTGTCAGTGTAGAAACACTCCAGCCCTTAGTGATGCTCAGCAGCAGCAAATCAGCTGTGTGGGAGAAGGCTGGGAGGAAACACCAAACCCTGTGGGCCAGAATTGCCTTTGGGTGAGGAGGTTTTTTTTCTCTGCCTCAGCTGGCAATTAAAAATGCATCATTTTTCTTTTCTTTTTTTTATTTTTTATTTCCAGCCTTCTTAACATCTCGTTACCACCTTCTCCATCTTACACCTGCACTTCTTCTCTCCCTTCAGGGCTGCAACCTCCTCACTTTGGGAGATACTGAGGTCCAGAATTTACCTCTGGGTTTCTTGCCAGTCTCAATAAGTACTTCCCAAAAACCACAACAGCAAATGGCTTTTGCTACAGCAATGTCAAGAGCTGGGAGCAGGAGGCATGAAAAGAGCTGGGACCTTCAGGCAAGTGTCTCCTTCAGAGTTTTGGGACCGATTAAACTCCACAGTTAATTGCTTTGATATATATTTGTTTTACATGAATGCAAGATCCAGCTGATCTAATTGGCTTACTGGCTGCAAAGTTGCTAACAATGGACCCTAAACCATCCAGAAATGGCCATTAAATTATTACCTATCTGAAAGATCTGCAATTGGATTTTGAATGGGAAATAAAACGAGGGCTCTGAAAGGCAATTATTATTTTTTATTTTTGTGTTTTTTAAAGCAGACTGATTATCTCTACAAGAGCCTTGCTTGGGAGACAAGCATTTCCATTAGAAAATCAATACCAGAGCTGCTGTGATAGCAGCAGTAAGCTGCCTAGCTTCAATTAGTGTTTAGGAGAGGTTGATTCTCTTTCCTGAGCCTGTCACCTGCTAAAACCAGTGGAATTTTGGATTTATTTATTTTCTGAAGAAATCTGAATTATAAGCAGTAAAAAAAAAAATAAAAATAGGGGACTGATGATTATTTCTTTTCTTAATTTTTTTTCCTTTTTTTAAAATGATACCAGGTCATTGCTGTAGGCAGAGATGATAAAACTCTTGAGGTGATTTATCCTCACATTTGATTGTCCCTTGGGCAACAATCGTAATGACAAAATCCATGGACAACTCCATCATTATTTTGCCTGATTTTTTGGACTACTGAGACCAGGAAAGACTTTAAATGGATTCATGGGAATGGCATCAGTAAGGAGATGAGGGTTGCAGCTTCCTGTTCTCTCCATTTCAGCAGGATCCTTGTTGCATCTTGACTGAAGACTGAGGGATTTTCTTGGGTTTGGCCTCACTTTAAATATTTGTAAAGCAACTAAACCACTGAGGACTTGATACGAGGTAGAAAGCTGTTTTCTACAAAGTGCAGTGGATCCTGGGATATTGTCTTCAGTCTTGGTTTCTTTTTGTTTTCCTTTTATTTGGCCATCCCCATCTGTCCTCCCTTCCTGGGCTCACCTGAACCTGGAAAAGGTTATCAGGAAGATCAGAGTGGGAATCCACTTTTGTGGACTATTTGGTAAGATCACACAGCAAAGAAGGAAGAGAGAGAACACCCCAGATGTGACACAGGAACCGTTTTGTGAGACTTTTTTTCCTTTTCCTTTTTTCCTTTTTTCCTTTTTTCCTTTTTTCCTTTTTTCCTTGTCCTTTTGCTTTTCCTTTTTCTTTTTTTTTCTTTTTTTCTTTTTTCTTTTTTCATTTTTCTTTTTCTTTTTTCTTTTTTCTTTTTTCCTTTTCTTTTTCCTTTTTTCTTTTCTCTTTCCCTTCTTTCCTTTCCCTTTTCCCTTTTTTCCCCTTTTTTCTTTTGTTCCTTCTTTCCTTCTCCTTCTCCTTTCCCTCCTCCTTCTCTTTCATATTTTCCTCTCCTCATAAAATCCCTGCAAGTTTGTTCAGGCTGACTGCCCTTTTAAGGTACCAGATTATTTCAGGTCCTTGTCTTTTGGTTTTCCCCTTGGGTACCTCCTGCCCCAAGCCCCACATTACAGATATTTTCTCCCCACATTTGCCTACTTAAACTTCTTTTACATTTCCCTCCCCAAAGACCCAGAAAGGATGCTGCAAGTGAAAGGCTCTGGCCATGCTGGATGAGAAAATGAGCTTTTCCTTCAAGCAAAGACCCAGCTCAACCTTTCAGGTGTGAGGAGGTTCCCCTAACCTGCTATGGGTGCTCTGGGTGACATTATTGGCTGTGACCATCTCTGCTGGCCCACTTGGTAAAATTCATGGGCAGTCAGGGCAGCCCTCAGAAAGCTATGGCAACACTGCTCATCTGACCTTTGCTGAGAAGAAATAGGGAGGATTTTGCACTTGGAACAGGAGCATAATCTTGTTTTGCCCAGCAAAGTGAATAAACCCAGGTAGGAGCAGATCCACTGCAGGAGATGCTGCGTTTTTCCAGTGCTTCTTCTGAACACTTTAAGAAAGAAATAAAGCTAAAAGGGAACTGTGCAGAAACAAGAAACAGTTTATACAGGGTAGGGGGATTCCATCTCACCTGCCTGACATGACGTGGGCTACAGGCAGGGGCTTGGGCTCATCTGTTTCAAGAGCAACAGAGAAAAATCCTCTGTTCAGTTGTGTCCAGTTCTGGAGTCCCCAACATCAGAAGGACACAGAGCTCCTGGGACATGTCCAGAGGGTTGGAGCAGCTCCCTGTGAAACTAGGCTGAGGGATTGGGGTTGTTCAGCCTGGAGAAGAGGAAGCTCCAAGGTGACATCAGAGCAACCTTCTAACATCTGAAGGGGCTACAAGAAAGCTGGGGGAGGGCCTTGGACATGTGTAGGGAGACGACAAGGGGAAATGGTTTAAAACTTGAAGAGGGGAGATTTAGGTTAGACATTAGGAAAAAATTCTTTCCTGAGAGAGTGGTGAGACCCTGGCACAGATTGCCCAAGGAAATTGTGGCTGCCCCCTCCCTGGAAGTGTCTCAGGTCAGGTTGGATGGGGACTTGAGCAGCTTGGTCTGGTGGGAGGTGTCCCTGCCATGCAGGGGGGTTGGAACTGGATGACCTTTAAGGTCCATTCCAACCCAAACCATTCTAGGATTCTATGAAATCCTCTCTTCCTGGCCGTGACTCAGGTCAGGAGGGACAGGGGGGACAGTCACCCTCCAGGAGTTTCTTCCCATTGACTGGAGAGGTGTCCCTTCTTGGTGGGTAGTTTTTATGAGATGCCTGGATTTTCAGATTGGCTAAAGAATTCCATGGTTGGTGACTTATTCAAAATTTCAGCTCTGCACTTCTCCAAGAAAAAAAAAAGAAACAACAAAACCACAACAAAAACCAACCAACCAAAAAAAAAACCCCAACCAACCAACCAAAAAAACCCAACAAATCTTTCTGTCACTGTCCTATGTCACCTCTTGTTGGCTGATGTGAAGTTTTCCTTTCCTCCAATGCCCCTCACTGAGCAGATGTTGCTGAGAAAGGTCTCTCAATATCCTTTCACCCAAGATTGAAAAGTAGAGTCCTGACAAATTTTATTTCCTGCTTCAGACAATGCCACATCTATCAGAGATTCTTGAATTCTTAATCATTAATCTGCATTACTAATGAACACTTCAGGCTTCATGGATCCATACTGGAATAATACACACCCCTAAAGTGTGTCTGGATTAGAGAAACATACAATCTTCATTCAAGTGTGGAAGTTACCACTCAATTTACAATTGGGTGCATTTTTTTAACAATTTAGAAGTTACTTTTCTCTGATTTTAGGCAATTTCAGATCAAGTTTCTTTATTACATGACACCTTTCTCTGCTAGTGACTCAAAAATTGTGGCTAAGGGCACTGCTGTTCTGAAACACAGGTCTGCATTTCCAGTTCCCCAGACACAGAACTAATTATTTGGAGACTTTCTATAAGCCAGTCAAAAATTTCCAGCTGAAAGAATTTTGCTGGAAAAGGTAGATTCGAAACTGACAGAAACTCCATGGGAATTTTTTGAGGAGGAGGTTGATTTGTTTTTTAATCTACAGAAAAACAAACTCAGAACACTTCGCTTTGATTTTCTCCTTAAAAAAAAAAGAAAAAAAAAAAAAAAAAAAAAAAAAGCTTGCTTTTTATTTTTATTTTCTTTTAATCTTAAGTGAAGTTCCATTTAGATTTTTTCTTACTGTGCTGAGGAAACACATCAGAAGGCTTGAAAACAACATGAAGAAATTCATTGTGGGTGGGAGACAACATTGATTTAACCTGAGATATTCTGGGCTTGTTAGTTTGTATGTTCTCTATTTTCAATTGTCTGATATTCTTTTGTTTCTATTTATTATTTCAATTTCAGATCTTCCCCCATTTCATTTATTTATTTCCTTACCTTGCAAAGGAAAAAGAAAAAAAAAATGTAATCCCAAAACTCAGTTTAGAAATAGCATGTCACTTGCTGTGCCCAGGAGCATCCAGAAATTGCTCTTGATCTCCAGATAACATTTTAATATATTTGAGAATAAGTAACATGGATGATAGAAATAATCATAGAGTAATAATAATAAAAGGACATACTTAAACAGCTGAGGGTTCCTGGTGCTCACTGTGATTTCCACACTGGCTGTGAATGAATGAAACCCATTTTTTTTTTTCTCTCTTCTTCTAAAATCTCCACCTTAGGTGAGTAGCAGGTATTGCTCACTGCTCCCACCTTACTATCTCTCCTCCCCTCTTTGACCCCTGGGCAGTGGTTCCCCATGGAGTGTTCAGTAGTGCCCTTTGCTGAGGTTTTACCTCTGATACCAGGTCCTGATTTGGGCCAGGATAAAGGTGATTTTCTGCCTTGTACTTTTGCTTTCAGCTGAGTCTCTTGTCAGGAGCTGCACTTGCTGAAATGAACAGCAAGTTTCTCAGTCAGTGTCTGCTTCTGGGACTGATAACACTCCATGGTTATAGTTACAGCTGGAGAATGGGGTGCAGAACCAAGGACACTGCTCAGCTCTGAGGAACATTTTGCCCTCCAGAAGGAGTAAAGAGGTCACACCTGCAGCCCTCCTTTGGGGAGGAATGGACAAGATAAATGCCAGAATTGACCAAACAGAGTATTCCATCCCATACACCTCATACCCAGTATCAATTGGAGGGATCATGAGGGTCAAAGCCCTTCCTGCTTCCCCTCTCCCTGTTTGTTTCAGCATCCTGGGAGGATTCCATCCATTCCTCTGCCTGTGCTCCTGATCCATGCCAGCCTGAATCTGTGTGTTCCTGCCTCCAGCTCCCCACTGCTGCTGACCCCAGGAGTCCAGCCTGGACTTTCCCAGGGCTGCCCTGCAGCCTCGGTGGTGATGGGAGAGTTACTGGGGGAAAGGAGGGAGGAACATGGCATCAATTTTCCTGGATATTTGTATATATTTAGTCATTTTTCCTGTTTATCATTACTATTTCATAGAAGCCGTGTAGTTTAGTTTCCAACCCATCAGTCTCTCTCCCTTCTTCTCTCTTGTTTCTTTATCAGGGAGGGGAGGGGGATTCATAGAGAGCATCTGTTATTTGATTTAATTGCCAGGCCAGTGTTAAACTGTGACAATTATTTTTGACCCAAGGACTGGACAAGACACTGGGAGATGCTCCTCTCCTAGGGAAACCAGAGGGAAGTTGCTCTGTCAGCCAAGAGAGGAACCAGAGCTGCTGAGGGATCACAGTCCCTTCTACCTGACGTGATGCCCTGCTGGTGATTTCCAGTCTCAGCTACTACTGGGTTGTTGTAACCTGGTCATGGCTGATGTCAGACAGAGATGGTCCTAATTTTGGAAGAGTTTCATCCACTGACAGGCAGACAGAGATTATTCTATGGGTCTATAAGACTTACAGCATTGAGGTGACCATTTCTTGGGCTTCTCCTGCATCATGACCATCGACTGATGCCCTCCTCATTTGAGCTGGAGCTCTGAAATTCAGCCAGAGGAACCTTTTCCTCTTTGCTCAGCTTTGCAAAACCCGTGAAGACAGCGGAGCAGGTCTGGATTTGCTTTCTTCCAGAACTGGGGACAGGGAATGATGTAATGAATCCCTCAGATGAATACACACCTGCAATCTAAATCTTTTGGGCCACAGCTTTCTCTCCTGGTTTTTAGGAAGAGAAATAATCAGCACTGACTTTGTTGAAACCTAAGCTGCAAATACATCAACCCCAGTTAGTCTGGAGTCTGTGTTTTGAGCTGAAGCAAGGTAGTCTGGTAGGCTGAACATGCTTCTCCTCTAAAGGTGCCCAGAGGGGTATGGCAGCACCTTCTGCAACTTCATTTCTGTGCTACCATGCCTGACAACTGATTTAACTAAATAGAAGACTCCATCACAGCATCTATGCATGCTTCCCCACAGTGAGAATAACAAGGGAGTTTAAGAGACGTAAAAATCCCTTTTTCTTCCTTTTATGTGGGCAGGAAATATAAGTGGCTTACTCCGATTAGGCTTTTTTTTTTTTTTCTTCTTTTTTTTGTGCTTCTTTTTTTTGAACGAGAAATTACAGATGCTTAAGACCAGAAGACAGACTGCTACCAGAGCCTTAGTTTCTTTTAGAGTAGCTAATTATGCAACTTCCAGCTTGCTTGTAAACTTTTTGGTCCAAGGTCATGCTTTTGCAGAGATTTTTCCAACCATCCCTGCCCTGAGTTCTGGCACTCCCAGTCTGGGAGAGGGAACAAGCTGTGGCCCTTCCAGAGTGGGGTTTGAACTGGCTTATCACTGTCTGGCAGTCTGGCATTTTCCCTGTGGTTTTCTGTGCTGGAGACATTTCCACTGGATGCTCAAAACTCTGCATGTGTTTCATGGTTATATTTAGCTTGAAAGTATCTGACTCAACAGGTAAGAAAAATCCCTTTTTGCAGTTATGCCCTGTTCTGATGGCGAGCAACACTGAATATTGATACAAGATCTATTCCCAAATTCTTGGAGAAATTGCTAAAAACCCAACCCCCCAAAAATTTGTGGCATAGTGTTGTGCTTGCTTAATATTTTTTTAGGAGCTCGGATTGATTTGGGTTGTCCTTTGGCTTAGTGATCACAGAATCTTGGGTCATAATATCACAGAATGTGTTGGGTTGGAAGAGACCTTAATGGTTTTCTAATCCAACCCCACTGCAATAATCAGGGACACTTTTAGATCAGGTTTTTCAGAGCCCCCTCAAGCCTGACTTTGAGTGTCTCCAGGGATGGGGCCTCCACCACCTCTTTGAAGAGTTTGGGCCAGTGTTTCACCACCCTCATCCTAATGAACTTCCTAATATTCAATCTAAATCTGCTTTTTGTGAATTTTTCTCAATCTGTGTGAAGGGGGAGATATCCACACTCACAAAAGAGGGAAGATGCACAAGTCTAAGACTTAACCCATCATCACCTCCCAGTTGTGTAGGACTTCTATGGCAATATGAGAATATTTGCTCAAAGTTAAAGGTGTGCATGTGTGAGGCCATTGCTACTGCAAAGCCATTGAAGTTCTTTTTGTGGTATTTTTGTTCTATTTTCTGTTTTGTTGTTGTAAACAATCAGGTTTACATTATGGAATATCTGCAGGCTTCTGCTCCTCCATCAGTGGCCAACAGGTCAAAAAATTTCCAGCTGAAAAAATTATTTTTTTTTTGGAAAAGGTAGATTCCAAACTAGAAGAAACTCCATGTGAATTTTTGAAGAGGAGGTTGATTTTTAGGTTGACTTTTTTTTTTATTTATTTATTTTACTCTGCAGACCAACAAACAAACAAACAAACTCAAAACATTAAACTTTGATTTTCCCTTAAAAAAAAACAAAACAAAACAAAACAAAAGCTTGCTTTTTCTTTTGATCTTAAGTGATGTTCCATTTAGAGCTTTTTTTCCTGTGCTGAGGAAACACATTATAAAGCTTGGAAACAACATGAAGAAATTCATTGTGGGTGGAAGACAACATTGATTTAAACTGAGGTACTCTCTGCTTGTTAGTCTGTGTGTTAGACCTTAGCAGCAGGTCCTGGCCAACATTTGACAGGCTCTGAGCCCTCCTGGAGGAAGGCAGTAAACCACAGAATGATAAAAGTTGAAAAAAACCTGTATGATCATCAAGTCCAGCCATCAACCCAACACCACCATGCTAACTAAACCATGTCCTGAATTGCCACATCTCCACATTTTTTTTAGCATCTCCAGGCACGATGACTCCACCACTCCCCTGGGCATCTTGTTCCAGTGTCTGACACCCCCTTCAGTAAAAAAAAAAAAAAAATAGTTCCTAATATCCAAACTGAACCTCCCCTGGTGCATCTTGAGGCCATTTCCTCTTGTCGTATCATTTCTTTCTGCAGAGAAGAGACCAAACCCCATCTCACTCTCTCCCTTGTCAGGGAGTTGTAGAGACTGAGAAGGTCTCCCCTCAGCCTCCTCTTCTTCAGACTAAAAAAATCCCAATTTCCTCAGCCAGTCCTTGTAAGAAAGTTGTGCTCCAGACCCTTTCTCAGCTTCATTGCCCTTCTGTGGACATCACCTCAAGGTCCTTCTTGGAGTGAGGGTCCCAGAATGAACACAGCACTTGAACTGTGGTCTTACCAGTTCCAGGTACAGTGGGACATTCACTGCCTTAGTCCTGTTGGCCACACTATTTTCATGCCAGCCAGGATTCTGTTGGCCTTCTTGGCCACCTGGGCACACTGTGGGCTCATATTCAGTTGGATGTCAACCACTATGGCTGGTTCTATTCTTCCAGACAGCTTTCCAGTCACTCTTCCCCAAACCTTTAGTATTGCCTGGGGTTGTTGTACCCCAAGTGCAGGACACAGCACTCCCTCAGGAGACAAGTTACAAATTATTAAAACGAATTATTATATGATTTTCTCTCATGCTTATGGTCTTATTTCAGCAGAGCTTCAAGGAAGGAAGAACAGAAAGAGGATCTCTTCCCCAAATGGTTTTCAATGTGCAGTGTAACCATTGGAAGGCTTTCAAAACTTCATCATACATGTAAAAATGTTGCAGTTGTGCCACTAAACTAAATATTTTAGTGACAACAGGAAAGACATGGTGACTTCCAAGAGTTTTCCATGCAGCTGGAAGTAAACCATCTCACGAAGCTAAAAGAAACCAGTTTCAGGGAAATAACATGCAGCTGTCTTGAGTGGGATGTTCTCAGTCTCTTCCAATTATTTCACATCATTCCTACACTCATGTAAAGTTGCTGATTTTGTGAGTTTTAAAATGCCTGGGGAACTTTATTCCCATTTCACCAGTCCTTTTACAAGCTCCAGGTTTTTCTCTCCCAAGGTTGCTTTGGAGTCAGTGATGAAGTCTGGAGGAGTTGAAAGAAAACTGGAGTGATGCTTGGGACAAACCATCCAGATATGAGTGTGCCCATCTACCTACACACCAGGAGTGCAGAAAACTAAGCTTGTGTCTGCCAAAAGTGTGCTAAAGATTTGTGTGTCTCTTAATACACCTCCTGCTTTAAATAACCAAATTAAAGTGAATCCTACTCTGATTTCTCATGGTTCCAGCACCAATGGATACCTCAGCATGGGCTTCAGCCTGTTCTGTCAACCCCAACTTTACATCAGTTGACCTGGCCTCCACCTTCAGGCACCCTCTGTGTGTTAAAGAATGGGAAGGTGTGGAAGGAAATTAACAATATCTGACTGTAAATGTGGGTCTTGATGTAAAAGAAGTCTTATTAGAAAGAAAACAAACAAAAAAACCCACAAAGAACCCAAGCAAAAAAATGGGGTTCATTAGATGAGCCTCTGAATAACACAGCCTTCTTTGGAGGAAATGGAGAAAACAAATGTCATTTATGAAGAGGGAAAGGACAAGTGCCATCAGTATACAGGCTTCTAGGTTGTGTTGCCAAATCTGATCAAGGTGAGGATACAGCTGGTGCTGGAAATGACCCTGGGGTCATCTGCTTCATCCCCACACTTCTGGACCATAATTGTTTTCTTTGTCTTAATCTCCTTAGGCCCATGTTTTCCAAAAGAGATAAGCAGCTTTTCCCTGCATAAATGACACATCAGTGGTTCTTTATGTTCCTCCTGGATTGCCTTCCAAATTTCCCAGCATCCTCCAAAGGCTGCATCTCAAGGCAAAACCACCCCTTTAACCAGAGGGGAAGAGGTTTTCTGGATTCTGTGGTCTCTCCTAGGTGAGGTGGGAAATTCTGGGAAGAGGTGAGAGTTATAGAGTGTGAATGGGTTTGCTTTCCATTAAAGTATAATAATAAAAAGAGTGAGGTAGGCTTTGGCTTCACTCCAACTTCAGCAGTTGCATTCACTTCTAGAAAGTACAGGGGGCTGGAAAACTTGGGGGTCATTAAAACAAGAAGCAAAAGAAAAAAAAAAAAACAACATAGAAAAAGAAACCCCACACAACAGTTGGATTGCTGTTGTATTTTGAACTTATTATTACTTGACTGTGTCCCTAAAGCTTTAACTTTATACTCTTGTTCTGTCCCTAAGTATATATGGTTTTCACAGAGGTTTAGGTTTTACAAGACATGATGAAGTTCCTCCTAATTACAGGAGTTTTCACACACAAGTCCTGATGTTCAGCACTCAGGGAGAAAAATATGTTCTTTCTGTCTAAAGAGACTTATATCCAGATTAAATGAAAAAGCTCTGAAAAAGGAGAGGAGTCTTCCCTAAAAGAGCACCAACAACAAAACTGTTGCTGTACTTGGTCCAAAGGGTGTGATCTTAATATTTTAGGATGGTAGCACAGAGAAAGCAGAGAATAACTCAGGCAGCAGCACGGTGTGTTTCTGACCAAAAAGAAGGTAAAAAAATCAATCCTTGTAACAATTCCCACAACTGGTCAAAGTGAGCCTGAGAAAGTCTGGGTGCAGTTGTCTCCTTTGCCACAGAATTGCCCAAGGATCTGGGGCAAAGCATTTATTCATCATTAGGAAGTACCTTATTCTAGATAGATATTATGGGACTGAAGAATTTGGCTGCTGTGGCACTTGTGTCCAGTTCTGGGCCCCTCAGTTCAGGAAGGAGATTGAGGTGCTGGAGCAGGTCCAAAGGAGGGCAACCAGGCTGGTGAAGGGACTGGAGCACAGATCCTATGAGGAGAGGCTGAGGGAGCTGGGGCTGTTCAGCCTGGAGAAGAGGAGGCTCAGGGGAGACCTCATCACTCTCTACAACTCCCTGAAAGGAGGTTGGAGCCAGGGGGGGGTTGGTCTCTTTTCCCAGGCACCTCTCAGCAAGACAAGAGGACACAGTCTTAAGTTGTGCCAGGGGAGGTTTAGGTTGGACATTAGAAAGAATTTCTTTACGTAGAGGGTGATCAGACATTGGAATGGGCTGCCCAGGGAAGTGGTGGATTCTCCATCCCTGGAGATATTTAAAAAGAGACTGGATGTGGCACTCAGTGCCATGGGCTGGGAACTGTAGCGTAGTGGATCAAGGGTTGGACTTGATGATCTCTGAGGTCCCTTCCAACCCAGCCAATTCTATGATTCTATGATTCTAATAATACAGGGTATTGCCAATTACAAGCATCCCAAGTCTGAAATCTTGCCTACAAGAAAGCTGGGGGAGGGCTTTTACATGGGTGACTAGTGAGAGGACAAGGGGAAATGGTTTAAAACTTGAAGAGCGGAGATTTAAGTTGGACATGAGAAAGAAACTGGAATAGGTTGCCCAAGGAAGTTGTGGCTTCCCCATCCCTGGAAGTGTTCAAGGCCAGGTTGGATGCGGCTTGGAGCAACCTGATCCAGTGGAAGGTGTCCCTGCCCATGCAGTGGGGTTGGAACTGGATGATCTTTAAGGTCCGTTCCAACCCAAACCATTCTGTGATTCTATGAAATGAAATCCCTAGAAAAATCAACTCTTTGATGTTGCCATCAAAGTGTAACCAAAAAAGCAAAATAGATCCCAGGACAGAAGTAGCACTGAGAAATAGCATTGTACCTGCAAAAGTTTTAAACTTTACTGGAAGGCCCTGCAGAGTGGTTTTAAACACACGTAGCATCCGGGAGTGTATTTCATGTTGGTACTGATGGCTCAACAACCAGGCTTGTCCAAACAAATCTCAGTGATTTATGCCAGGAGACAATGATAAGACCTCTGATAAATGGTTTCTCCATTATCATAAACAGATGTGTCTCAGCATACATTATAATTGCATCTGAAGAAAAAACCAAACCAAACCAAAACAAACACAAAGGTCATGGGGCTGAGTTTGAGTGAATACTTTACTTAGTCTTAAAGTAGCTTTTTTATTACCCTTACTCAGGATTAATCCCACTTTCTGTTGAAGGACTTCAATGGTAAGTTCAATAGGGTTTATGTTATGGGGTCAACCTTGCATTACAGCATATAGAACTGTCACAGTTTAACACTGCCCCAGCAATTAAACCAAATAACAGATGCTCTCTATGAATCCCCCTCCCCTCCCTGATAAAGAAACAAGAGAGAAGAAGGGAGAGACACTGATGGGCTGGAAACTAAACTACACAGCTTCTATGAAATAGTAATGATAAAAAGGAAAAAAATATTAAATATATAAAAATATCCAGGAAAACTGATCCCACGTTCCTCCCCCTTTTCCCCCAATAACTCTCCCATCACCACCGAGGCTGTAGAGCAGCCCTGGGAAAGTCCAGGCTGGACTCCTGGGGTCAGCAGCAGTGGGGAGCTGGAGGCAGGAACACACAGATTCAGGCTGGCATGGATCAGGAGCACAGGCAGAGGAATGGATGGAATCCTCCCAGGATGCTGAAGCAAAAACAGGGAACAGGCAAAGAAGGGGAAACAGGGAGGGGTTTGACCCTCGTGATCCCTCAAATTGATACTGAGTATGAGGTGTATGGGATGGAATACTCTGTTTGGTCAGTTCTGGCATCTATCTTGTTCAGTCCTCCCCAAAGGAGGGCTGCAGGTGGGACCTCTTTACTCCTTCTGCAGGGTAAAATGTTCCTCAGAGCTGAGCAGTGTCCTTGGTTCTGCACCCCATTCTCCAGCTGTAACTATAACCATGGAGTGTTATCAGTCCCAGAAGCAGACACTGACTGAGAAACTTGCTGTTCATTTCAGCAAGTGCAGCTCCTGACAAGAGACTCAGCTGAAAGCAAAAGTACAAGACAGAAAATCACCTTTATCCTGGCCCAAACCAGGACAATCACCAAGTCAGCCTCCTGTCCTTGTCCCTTCTTCAGTTTCTTGCCATTATGGAAAATTATTTTCTTGTTCTTTTTCCCTGGGTAGCACCCCTGTGGAAGGGGCTGTGCAATCCTATAAAACACGGAGGTATTTTGCACTTCAAGCTTTGCCTGCCAGTGCTCTGAAAGGAGATTTTTCTTGCAGTGCCCTTCCAATTTCTCCCCCGACGTAGGAGTTCTCATTCGGAGAGCGTTGTAACGACAAGGTAATGAAATCCTCTCACTTTCTGCTAAAAGAAGGAGATTTACTTGGGGAAACAACTCCGTAAATACCACGTAGTGCCATCTATAGCTCCTCTCAGGAAATACATACAGAAGGCGAGCCCTGCGAATCCATCTCCTTTTACTCCGTCAAAGAAACCTCTTGTGCTAACCAGGGATTTTAAGGAGGTAGCTAATAACTTCCAGCAGCAATCGTGGGAAAAGAGGCTGTAATTAGTCGCCCCGTGGCTATTTTGAGAAGGTGTTCAGTGCTATCCCTCTGGAGAATTGAGTTTCCAAGCAAGGATAAGGAAGAGCTGGGAACTCGTTTGAGAGTTTCCCTCCGTGTGAGCATTTGGGATGCTCTGGTTTGGGCTTCAGTGGCACCAGCATCGTGGTGTGCCCCCCAAGAAAAAAAAAAAAAAAAGATACAAAGCAGCTCCCTTTAGGACAAACATCTTCAATGTTTTAACAGCTTCCCACTCCTTGAAATATACTTTTCTTTTTTTTTTTTTTTTTTTTTTCCCCTAAAACTATAATGCGTGTTTATCCTCACACTATTGGTTCCTGGATCTCCAGATCTCCAGCAGCTTTTGGTCTTGTCACAGGAGTCTGAAGCTGACTCTGCAGTGTCTTCCCAAGCTTCCCATAGATACTTGGAACTACAAACTGGAGAACTCTGGAAAGCAAGCCCAGCGACTGGGACAGCAGTGGGAAGGGAGTGCCAATTCACAGAACCCTGGGATAACCCAGGAAAAGGGAGATTTAAAGTCCTCTAGGGTGTTTTATTAATATCTGTGGGTCTGCCTGGAGCAGGGACTTTTCAGAATGAAGGTCAAGATGGGGACACACATCATGACTTGGCCCTTTCCTTACCTCTTCTCTTTGCCATGGGAAGGTCTTCTCTTGGAGACCTCAGTTCCTCCATCTCATCCACCACACAATCCCACAGCCAAGGGGATTGGACTCAGACTCCAGCATCCCTCTTGGATGGTGGGAGACCAGGGCTGGCAACCAAGGAAGGAGTCATTGCTTCTGAGCTGGAAAAAAAGGGCTGGGTGTCAATATTCCCTCCATACTCCACCCAAGATTGATGTACAAAGTTCTGGTGATCCCCACATGTGTGAGTGTCACTGGGAAATGGACACATGGAGGAGATGTTGGGAAGAGAGGAAAGGTGGCAGGAGGAACAGTGAATCTCCATGGTCAGTGGGGAGGGGGAAGGCAGCAGAAGGACTTCACCACTATCTTCTTCCCTTTTACTCCTAGACAGTGAAAAGAGAAGAGGAAAAATCAGGATCAATGCAAAGTTATGGGGAAGAAGAGAGGAACTGTGAGCATGGGACCCTCCATCACTCCTTCCAGCTGCCCGACTCAGTGTCACAAATACTTTCAGAGGAGGGTCCTCTCCTCTCCTCTCCTCTCCTCTCCNCCTTTCCTTTCCTTTCCTTTCCTTTCCTTTCCTTTCCTTTCCTTTCCTTTCCTTTCCTTTCCTTTCCTTTCCTTTCCTTTCCCTCTCCTCTCCTCGAGCTTTTGTACTCTGGTTATGGAATGGTTTCCCCATCATCTCCATTTCATCTCCAACCACCATCACTGGCCATGGTTGCCCTGGTGCTTGTTCTCCTCACTAGGACCCCTCTTTTGGGCTCCATGAATTTGTCCCCTGGCCCTGATGTGAACAGGAGACTTGTTAAGGGAGAGGGTTGGAGTTAGGATTATCCGTGTTGCCACTCGGGAAGCTGTGACTGCTGCCTTTGCCTTATTTTGCAACCCTATAAAATGGGTTTAATGCTGAATTCCTGGTTTAGAAGAATTTCATCATGTTGTCCATGAACAGAGGTCTTTGAGCAAAGGCACTCTGTGAACACAGGCAATTCTTTCACTTCACAAATACAGTTCATTTGAGGAGGAATAAAAACGCTCTCTCTTGCACTTTGGAGGGGCTGTGACTGCTGGGTTTGATGTGGAATGATATGAGCAGTAACACTCCTGAGCAGCATCTGCCAGCACAAACCACATCTGGTAGCAGGCATGAAAATTCATTTAGAAAAAAAAATCAAGAAAAAAATCATTGACAGAAACATCAGTAAGGCAGAAACCATGAGACAGCAGCCATATGAGAGAAAGGCAGGGGAAAAGCCCTTCTGAGCCCTGTTACTCCTTGGCAGGAGGATGTGGCAGGGTGGAAACTGGGCATTTTTAAGCAGATCTTTAGTGAGACATAGTACAAGGTATTATAGATGTAAGCACAGTGGCATCTGTGCCACGATGATCTTTTAAGGTCCCTTCCAGCCCCTAACTCTCCATGAATCCGTGATTCTATGATCTGTTGCTGGAGGGGAAGTAAACTGATTACTTAGAAGCTGTCTTGCTTTGCAGTTATCCTCTTCAAATTGGATCTTCTAGAAAGCCTAGATATTCCCTTTTATTTTTTTTTTTTTCCTTCATTTACACCCATGGAGGGTGGGGCAGCCACTGGCAGGAGGGAACTCTTGCAACAAACTGGACTCATTTTCTCTGCATTGCAATTATGGTTCCAGTAGGTTTCAGGGGCAGATATTTTAACACAAAGGGGCCAAAAGCCTACCCCCACCATGTGGAGGGTGAGAAAAGAGAATTAACAAATCTAAGTTACTTCTGGGAAGCTACCAGCCAAACAGACTCTTCCCATCAGCATCAGGCTCTTCAAAAGAAGGAGCAAAAACTGGGCAGGTAGAAGATGATTTGCTCTCTATTTCATGTCTACTTCATTTGCTTTGTAGTCTGAGACTGTTTTAGTCCCCTGAATGTGCAGCTTATTCCTTCTTCCAAAATCTCTTCTCAAATTTCCAGGGCTGCTGCATTTAATCGTTCATAGTTCACCTTTTGATCTCGACCAAATTTTTCCTCTGACAACAAGAGACATTTTCTTGTGCAATAAGAGTGGGCTCACTTTAAAGTGAGTGTAAGGGCACTGCTAATCTGCACTGAGTGTGGGGTTGTTTTTTTTTTTCTTTTGTCAAAGAGAAACAGAGACCTACAGCTGGATCCAACTCCTGGATCCTGGATGGATGCCATCTGCAAAGCCCAGGCAGAAAACAGACCATGGGCAAAGACAACAAGAGTTTAGCAGAGAGGAGAATTATAGTTCTCTCTTGGTCATATTTTTGAACAGAAAAGCCAGAGTTTGTCATAAACCTACCCAGAACTTCCATGAGAATTGTGGTGGGGGAGTTGGCCTTAATGGCACCAGGGTGGTGGCCAGGGAATGATGTGTTGCAGAAGCTGTTGAGCCTTGGAAACCTCTTTTTTTTCTAGTCCAATCTGCTTCTCTTCCCTCATTGGCACCTGTATCTACCCTTGAGTAACTCCAGGAATGCTCACATCACATGGTGGTGGGACAGGCATTGCCAGTTTGGGCTGAGCTCAATCTTTTGGTTATTTCTGCATGGTTTCAAGCCAAATCATAGCATCACGGAATGGTTGGAGTTGGAAGGACCTTAAAGATCATCTAGTCCCAACCACTTTCCATGACCAAAGAGCCACCAAAAAATGAGCCTGGGATCATTAGTGCAGGGGTTTGTATGTCATAAATAAACAGGAATAAATAAATAAACTGTCATAAATAAACAATACTGCCCCAAGCTTGGGCAACCTGGTCCAACCAAGGTCCGTTCATGGATAAAGAGAGAGGACAATCACCACTGCAAAAGTCTCTTTATTTCTCAGTGTGTTCCAGTCCTCTGGCTCAGTTGGTCCTTCTGAGGGAACTCTGGGGACTGGTGAGGGGAAAAACCTGTTAATTCAGTTTTCCATGGCATGGCTGCTCATTCAAGCCCACTCTCCAGCATGATGCTCTATTTTTTTTTTTTATTTTTTTTTTTGGCTTGCAAGGGTTACCCTTCTTCCCTGTGTGAGTGGGCCAGGCTGAAAAGTTGTCTAAAGGCTGATGGTCAAACTAGTTGACTTGGAGATAGACTGGTATCAAATAGACCTTTCTTCCCAGGAACTGCATACTTTAGTTATGTTGGCAGGATGGAAGGGATGATATATGGCTCCCCCAACTCAAGTTTTAAGAGACCTGATGTGCTGAGAGCATCTCTTGGTCTGCAAATGGATTTTTTTTTGCCCTGGGAGGTATCCTGCAGCAGTGAGTTCCACAGATCCCTGTGCATGATGGTAAAGTTAGTTCCTTTTTTTCACTTCACAGCCGTGCAAAACCAAAGAGACCAAATGTGTCACTGCTTTTGGTTAACTCAGTTACAGGCCCCAAATCCTCACGTGTCCTGCTCAGTGTTACAGCTCACTCCTGGTTCTCCCTGGAGGGAGCACAGTGAGAAATGGGGAGATCAGACCTCTCTTTTCTATATTTTTAAGGTGTGGGTTATGTTTCCACTACTGTTAAATGAGGTTCTGGGGATTCATGGACCTCTCTGCATCAGACTGCATAGAAATGGGCCAGGGTGAAATTTTTCATTTCATTGAGCCTGCTTCCCCATTCTCACCAAGATGTTATTTCCATCATGCCCAGTTGCAGCAGAAAGGGTTGGAAATGGGTTTTGGTTTGATTTTTTTTTATTTTTTCAGTGGCAATTTCTGGTATTTATTTTTTTTTTTAAGGCTGAACTTCTTTGCCTCCTACACAGGAGAGATGTCAGGTGCACTTTGCTCTGTCTGAACTCCTCAACCACAGGACAGGGAAGGTGAGTGCCCCTCCCTTCCCCCACCACCCCAAAAAAGCATGGTAAATCCACCCCATGGGACTCAGGAATCCTTTCCTCCAGGAATCCTGTGTTTCCCACCAAAGCTTTCCACTCTCCTTGTACTGGCGAGGGATGGAGAAAGAGAGAAAAAAAAAAATAAAATCTATGAGGGACTCAGAGGAGCAGGAAAACCTTCTCTAAGGCAAACAAACCAGCCAAACAAACTCCCGAAAGGCTGGAGGAAAAAAAAAAAAGAGAGAGATTTCCATTCGGAGCATGCACCGTGCTAATCCAGCATAGCCGCCTGTTGGCTAAAAACAAGCATTTCAGGCCCCAGCTGCCCCTTTTTGCTCCAGTCTCTGCTTAACTGGAGATGTCACAGATGCCTTTGGCCAGCAGTGCTGCAGTGCTGGCTGGGGACAAGGAAGAGGCTGGTTCTCTGTGCTCTGCCACAGCCAGAGCTTGCAGTTCAGCTCCCCTAAATGAGAAATTTTCTCCTTTTCCCACTTTACCCAGAAGTGGTTTGTTTCGTTTCTTTTTTTTTTTTTTAATTTGTGGGGTGGGGGTAAAAGAGGTTTAGAAATGTGGAAATGGGAGTAATAGGGCTGGATGATGTGAAGGGAAGGGAGTAAAAGGAGGAGGCTAAAGGGAGGGGATAGAGGTGCTTTGGAGAGTCCCTGGGGAAGAATGGGATGCTCCTCACTCTCCTTGAGCCAGAGAGACAGAGGGTGAGGGCAGCTGGGATTTCTTCTCTCTGTGCACCTCTCCTGATGGGTACGAAACCGCCCTGAGCAGGGAGGGAGGTGTGGGGGGTTTTTTTTCAGGCAAAAGGGCTGGTTTCCTCCTCGTGGAGTAGAAAGGGTTAAAGACAAGGGGCAGGTCCTGAAGTCTGTCAGGATGCTTGCACTCCCCCCTCCCTTCTCCAACCTTATCCCTCTCCCTTCCATCCCCACACCCCCCTCTCATTATCTGGGGGGGATCTTCCCCAGGCTATAAACCCGGAGGCAACACCTTCACCCCAAAGGTGCTGGGATGCAGCACCTCCTCCCTTTTACCCCAACCCGTGTCCTCCTCCTCCTCCTCCATCTGCTCAAACTCTCTCTTCATCCCCATCCTCCTGCCACCCTGGGGCATTGCACTGGTGTGAGACCCACCCCCGTGTACACGCGTGGGCTGATGGCACAAGGAGTTGGGGAGGATGCTAGGAAAGAGGTAAAAAAAAATAAAATAATAATAATAAAAAGGAAATAAGAAAGGGTTAACGGCTGTTGCTATCTCTTTCCTGGGCAAACCCTGTGCCCTGGTGCAAAGCCACCGCCGAGCCGGGGTAGGGGCGAGTAAGGGGGGGATGGAGGAGATGGGGGGGTTCCCATCCTCCTGCAGGGCTGAGGGGTGGAAGGAGCTGCTGCCCCCGGGGCTCCCCACCGTCCAGTCCCATCTCCTGTCCCCCTCCCCAGGTTTTTCAGCTCCAGGGGGTGGGAGGTGGCCCCCAGAAGCTGCTTCACCCTCCCGGAGCTGCGAACCGCGTCCCTGCGCATCCCTCTGCGGGCGACCCGCACATCTTCCGCGCTGAACCCCCGCAGGGTCGTAGCGTGTTGTGAGGTTTTATTTTGTTATTGTTGTTGTTGGTGGTTTTGTTTGGGTTTTTTTGTGTGTGTGTGTGTTGTTTTTTTTTTGAGGGGGGGGAAGTACAGCCCTTGCCATCCCCACCACCACCATCCCAGCTCCCTCTTCACCTCCTGGTTCCCTGCTTAGGGCTAAGCTGTCCCGGGGAGGCTGCGCTGCCCGGCTGCCAACGCGCTCCGGCTCTCGCTGGCTCCTCTGCTCCAACTATCCATCCATCCATCCATCCATCCATCCATCCATCCTCTCCTCCTATAGGCTAGCAGAGCATGCCCGATGTGATGCCGTGGCACTTAGGGTCCTTGCCTATAGCTGCCTGTTTTACAAAGCTCCGATCCGTGTGTGCGTGTGGATGTGTGTGTGCGTTTTATCCCTCCCTCCTATTCCTCCCTCCCTCCCTCTCTCTCTCTCTCTCTCTCTCACTCTAATGTGTGATCTGGAAAGCTTATAAAAGCCTGATGTAATCCTTAATGCAGCCCCTGGCTACAAAGACTGGATCTAGTTTCACAGAAAGAGATTCAGAAGCGGAATTAAAAATCAAAAAAAAGAAGAAAAAGAGGAAAAAAAAAAGTGGGGGGAGAAGAGAGAGAAGGCAAAAAAAGCAGACGAGTGGATTTTAAACAAATACATCTTTCTGAAGAAGACCATTCCTGCTCTTCACTGCTGGGAAAGCTACTCTGAACCCTGCTGTATATTTTTTTTTAAAGGAGAAGACTTGATTGTCTGCTTGGATCTAATGATTTACTGGCTTTTAACTGCGTTTTTCCCCTCTCCTAAGGATTCCTCAAAAAACGGCTTAATTATTTTCAGCTTTTCTCTTCCACCTGCCGGTCTGCAGAGACACCAAAGGTTCTCCCTTCCTCTCCTCCTTCCCCACCCCCATTTCTTTTAGGATTTTTTTTTTTTTTTTCCCCCTTTTCCACTTGATACACCCAGACACACACACATAAATATAAAAGTGTGTATGTGTATATATATGTAGAGGCAAGAGTGGAAGAGCTGTGCCATCATCCTTCTGGACTTCCCGCACTGCCCAATGTTGGGCTGGTTACCCCTGGATATGTTGCTGGTTTCCATTTGGAATTTGACAAAGGGAAGAAGGAGGATATAAAACCTGGGGAGCTTTGCAAGGTAAGGGGCTCCCGACCACCCTTCCCTTCTTCCTCAGTGGGGAGGGAGAGGGGGAGGAACACGACTTTTCCGGGCTGTGCATTGCCTGGAGTACAGGGAAGGAAAGGGGGGGG
>JAAWXA010000011.1:24381027-24401454 GCA_038090715.1 Florisuga fusca
GGGGGGGGCTGGGAGAAATGGAGAGAGAGAAGGAGTCTCCATCAGGGATGCATAATTACAAAGCATCTTGTTCTGAATCACCCTGTGTGGGAATGAAACACAAAATTTGTCTCTCCCTCTTCCCCCACCGCCCCCTTCCCTTTCACGGCCTGACATTCACTGATGGAGGGTGGCTGTTGATGCAGCTTCAGACTTCAGCAGAGAGGTGTTTCAGCCACAGCTCTGCCAAGGTTGGATGGAAAAGTGGGGTGAAAGGGCTTTGAAGAGACTTTTCAGCCTGATGGTGCCCTGGTCCTGGCAGAGAGAAGGCATCAGTCCCTGGTAACTGCAGGCACGGGTTGCAGATCAACTCTGCAAGGTACCTTCAGTTGTGACTCACGCTTGTGTCCCTGATCCTGCTCGAGCCAAGAGAACAGCCCCTGTGAATCAGTTGCATAGAGAGGAGGTGGTGAGGGGGAGAATATCAAGGCAAGGTCAAAAGGATGGAGGGCAAAAAGATGTCCCCTACTCCAGCTCTGGCTATTCCATCCCTTTGGAGCTGGAGCTTTCCGGGGGCTCACGCTCAATCCAGCTCCAACGCTGGGTCTGGTGAGTTCCAGGGCCAGCTGACAGCTCATGGCTGAGGGAGGAGGAGGAGGGAAAGGGTGGGGGATGTAGGGGAAGGGGGGGGATGAGGAAGATTGAAGCTACTTTGACAGCTTCCAAAACCTGCCTCATGCAGCACAGCGAAAATCACAGCGCCTGGGAAGCCGCTGTTCCCTGGGAGGGTGCCCAAGGGTGGGCAGGATGCAGGGTGCACCTCCCTGTCCTCTTTACCTGTTGATTAGCTGTAGGTTTTTTCTCTCTCTCCTGGCCATGCAAAGACGAAGGAAAGCCAGGAGGGATGGAGCCCAGGGCACTCCATGGAGTTGACTGGCGACCTCCTCCGTGTAGCAGGGAGGACTGTGTATTAATGATGATGACTCTGCTTTGGCTGGTGCTGAAATATCTGTATTATCTATTATCAGCTGGGAGACGAGGCTGGAGGCTTCGCAGTGCTGGGATCTCATCCAAAGCCTGGGCTGCTAAAGGAAACAAACAACTCCCCGTGCATATTAAGTGGGTCCTTAATTAATTAATGACTCATTAACCTGGGTCCCCACCATCCTTCCTGTGCCCCAGACCTCGCTAAGGAAGAGGAGGGAGGTTGCAAGGAAGAGCACGGGGAGGATTTTACTCTCAGAGGGGGCTGAGGAATTGCACCAGCTCTCAGCCAAGCCTCACTGCCAGGGGACAGTGTGGCCACAGTGCAGGGGCCAAAGGGACAGGCAGAGAGCTGAGCAGGCTTAGGACATCCTGTCTGGTGGGTCTCAGAAGCCCATGGGGAATGTTGGGGTGGAATAAGGGACACAGTCTTCATGTTATAGTGGGGTCAGGGTGCAGCATCACTTCTGCTGTGGAGGGTGAATGGGAAGGACGGGCAGAAACTGGAGAGGGGCAAGGCACAGGCAGGGCAGGAGGAGGGCAGAGGCAGGGAAGGAATGGGGCAGGAGCAGGGGCTCCAGCCATTTCCATAGCATTTTCAATGCTGTTACAGAATCCTGGGTGCAGGGCTAGGGTTAATAATTGTACCATAATTGTACCAGCAAAGGTGGGCAGGCTGAGGGAAGGACTGACTGCAAAGTGAGGTGATTTTCTCTTCATGAAGGGTCGGGAACCATTATTCCCCTTCAACAGGGAAACTGAGGCAGGAAAGGTGTGCCAGCCCCCGAGGTGGAAAATGGTGTATGTGTCTGTGGAGACTCCTGAACCTCAGTCACACCTCTGAGAGCAGCTGCAGGCAGCCTTGGAGTGGGGGAAGCACCCCCTTATCCCTTTGCTCTTCTCTGCCCCCCCCCTCGGGAGAGCTGCATTGCCTTCAGCCCCGCAGATCCTCAGAGGTGGCTGGGGACACACACACATAACACAGACTCTTCCCTTCCTTGCAGCACCTTTTGCCCACCCTCTACACATCCCTTTTTTTTCTCAAACACCTCCAATTCGGCAGCACCCCCTCCCCAAACACACACTCCTTCCTTCCCGCAGCATCCCCGCTGCAGGGAGAGGCTGGGAAAGAAAGGCGGATGGGGGTGTGTGGGGGCTAGAATTAATCCCAAATTATTGTCAAGGTGTCCCCCACCCTTCCCTGCAAGCTCCTTTAGCCCTGGCTGCTTTTGGTAGCCCCGGGGGGGCGACAGGGGCTTGNGGGGGGGGGGGTGTCTCTCTCAGTCCGCAGGGATGAGGGCAGATGTGGGTACCCACACCTCTGCTTTTGCCCCTGGAAAAAGCATACAGAGGATGTTTTCACTCCTTTTTTTTAATTGCTCTGCAAATTTGGACTGATAGAGCATCATCTCTCCCTGCCATGGGAAGTTTTAACTTTCGTGCATGCGGGTCCTGTGGGCAAACACCGAGAGGCGGTGGAAAATATTGATGTCTGCAGGATGCAGAGGGGGAAAAGGCATTCGTGTGCTGGAGAGAGGGGGGAAAGGAGTTGAGGATTGGGGTGTTCTTGTGGGAGAAGGCAGACAGGGGAGGGAAAAGGAGCAAGGGATCGTGGAGCTGCAGAGCCAGCCAGGGGTTGAACTGGAAAGTGCCTGGAAGCTGCGGTGCCTTCACGGGCAGCCCTGGGGTCCGGGACACCTCAGCCTGCAATGTTGGCAAACAAAGTCTCAGAGGGATAGGCAGTTGCTTGCCCCAAGCATCAATCTCCCTCTATCCCAGCTCCTTGCTTTACTCCTTTTCCTTTGAGAGTTTTGGGGGTTTCTTCTTTTTTTTTTTTTTTTTTTTTTTACCCTACTCCCCCGCATCTTTTACTCGCCCCGTTTCTCCCCCATCTCAGCATCCTCGTCAACACAGAGGTTATTTGGGCTGCTGAAGCCTCACCCCCCCCACTCCTCCTCCCTCCACGCTCCCCCAGCCCAAGAGGTGGGGGAAGCAGCTCCCCCAGCCCCAAAAGCTCTCTCAGGGCTTGTGTCCCAGCCCTTTCTCCCCTACAAGTGGGGTAGCCAAGCTTTCTGCTCCTGGGAGTTAGCCCAGAGGAAGGTCCAGCAGGGATCGTACTTGATTGCTCCTGGGAGGGGGCAGATGATGGAGGGGGTCCCTGTGGTGCCTGCAAATGGCTTTTCCCCCCCCTTTCCCTCTCCCCTCCACCTTTTGGCTGGAAAGGAGGGGGGGGAAGCAGTGTGATCCTTGATCCAGATCTGCTTTCCCTGTAGCTCCGTAGGAAATCCCCCATCATGGATACCTGTTGCAGGCTATCAGCTCGGCTCATTAATTAGCTCCAGGAAACCTGCGCTGGTAAACAAACGGAGTCAAAAGCTTTTTTCCCTGGGTCTGATCCTGGGCTCGCAGCGTGCCGAGTGCCACCTTCCTAAGCGAGGTGCAAAAAGAGAGGAGTAATTTCTTCAAGATGGATGACAGGCTGTCTCTGTAACTAGCTCCCTTCTTCCCTTTCTTGAAGAAAATTCACATCCTTCCCCCCCCCTCCTCCCGGCGAGTCTTCAAAGGGAAAGGAGCTGGCACCTGGCCTGGGGGTTTGCAGAAGACTCTTTCTCCATGTTGCAGCACTTTTTGGAGGAGCTTGATGTGGCTGCAAAGCCAAAGGCTCCCTGGCTCATCCCAGTTCTTCCAGTGCACAGGATGCTCCCCTTTTCTTCTTGTGGCTCCTTCCCCCAATTCTTTGGGTTATCTGTTTAGGAGGTGCTGGAAAGGAAAGAGGGTGAGAGGGGGATTGCTTGTGCTTGGGTGAAACCAGACTAAGGATTAGGTAGCTTGCTGATGGCTGTTGATGTCCATCCATATATTTAAGTGGGGATTTTGGGCTCTGAAGCGTGGGAAGAAAGGGGCTGGGGCATTTTTTCTCAGCCAAGGTGGGGACAGGGATCTCCTCTTTTGTATCCAGGTTGCTTTCAACCATGTCTCTGGCAGGGAAACCTGTATTTCAGTGTCCCATCTGCACTGGAGAGGCAGGGATTTTTGATTTGGATTCATGTGCAGCCCCTCAGGTCTCAAATCTTCAGGGGACCAGTCCTCTAAGTACCAAAACACCGTGACTGGGAGCTGTGTCAACCCTTGTTTCTCCAGGTCAGGGCCACCATAGATGTCACTCCAGTCTTCAGCATCATCCAGCATCCAGGCATAAGAGGTCCCCATCTGCCTCATAACTCTTCTTAACACTCCTGATGCCCAGAAGGCAATTCTTCCACAGCACCACACCATTCCTAACCCAATATTGGTTGTATTTTGTTCCAAAGTAGGAAAGAATCAATTGGAAACCAAATTGCTCTCTTGGAGAGGAATCTGGCAGCCCAGTCCATGTGGAAAATGTTTGTCTTATGTGCACTCACTGCCATAGTTTGATTTTAAATGTATTTTGTAGTGTGCTGAGGCTACAAAACACAAGGGCACACATGAAAAAAAAAAAAAAAAAAAAAAAGGGGGCAGTAAATGAGTCTCTGAAGGGACCAATCACCCCACCTTGGGCTTTGAAATTCCTTGTGGGGCCTCTGAGAGCAAGGATTTTGTATTAGTCTGATTATGATGAGATAATCTGTTGTGTTGCTCCAGGAAGCTTTCGGAGAAGGAGAAAAAAGGAAAAAAGAAAAGAAAGACAATATTTTAAATCCAAGTGCTGTCAGATTGGTGGCTCTGTCTTGCTAAGACGCACATCAGTGCCCCCTTTATGGGAATTTAAATTGGTTACCTCTGTCAGAGAAAATGAGAGAAGATTTTTGCTGATTTTAATTTGTTGGAGCAAATCACCCCCTACCAAGGTGATCAAAATGAAACCAGGCAGAGTTTTGTACTTTTCTTCTCCTACTCCCTTTGCATATTTTTTTCTGAAATGTCCCTTCATAAAATGTTGATCAAGGAGTGATCAACTGTTGATAAATGAGCTGTTGCAAATGGAAGATCTGGCATGTTTTGTGTTATGCCTTAACCCTGGGACAAGGGACAGAGGGGAAAGCAAAGAGTATCTGGAAGAAGAACGAACAAATACCTTGTAAAGAAATCTCTACTTTCAACTAGTTTGGAATATTTTGGTGTAACGTTTATACAGATGGCTGTAATCTTATATGGCACACTCTGTGTTTGCCTAAGGACATGTATGAAGTACATAAAGTATGAATAATACTTCCAGTGAGCATCTGAGGTTTTAAGGAGGGGGTTTGCTGCAGGTAAAGCTGCATCTTTCTGGCTTCATTTGGCCTGAGAGAAGGAGAGAAGAATCCTGCATCTATTTGGGACATTTTGTGCATGGCATATGTGAGCACCAGTATATGTTATTGCTAAGCTTTTCTTCTGAACATCTAGTTTTGGTCAGAGACAGTCCTTCTGACACCTCATCCTGTGATTTCCACACTCCCACCTACATGCTCACCTTGTCTTCTGCCTGTTATCAACCTGGCTTTGCTAGATGGAGATGTTTCCTCATTTTTATTTTTTTTTTATCTCAGATGGCCTATAACAAAGTCCTTGCTGTATGAAAATGGCTCTTTCCATTCTTCCCTCTGCCAGATATTAGGACATTCCTGGCAGACCTACCTACTCCATATTCATTGAGAGTTAGCAGAGATTTCTCTCTAAATGCTTTCAAGATGGGGGTCATTGTGATTTCCATGCTATTATACATGAGCTGAAGAATTTTTTTCTGTCCCATCTGTGCTTCTGTCTTCCTGTGAACCTCTCAGCTGATCCTTTAAGCCTCCAGCTCCACAAATCACTGAAAGTTTGGTCTACACACATTTAACTTGTTGCCCAGAGCAGCTGTGGCTGCCCCATCTCTGGAAGTGTCTCAGGTCAGGTTGGATGGGACTTGGAGCAACCTGGGCTGGTGGGAGGTGTCCCTGATAATGTAGGGAGGTTGGAACTGGATGATCTTTAAGGTTCCTTCCAACCCATTCCGTGACTCTACCCAACATCAGACCCCTTGTCTTGATTCTAAAATAAGTTGTAGTGTAATCCCCACTATGGCCAAGAGCACTGTAGGGCTGATCTCACCCCCGGCCAAACGTTGTGTCTCAGGTCAGGGGTTCAGGTCACAGTTGCTTTTGTTCTTTCTGCTTTTCAGTGTTTTCATCTCGAAAGGGGGATGCTTGGCTTCCTTCTTCCCAATGGGGCTCTGTGTCAGCCATTCAAATGAACTTGGTCAAATAAAATGCCCTTTGGGGTTATCAGATGAAAAGCACCAACCAAGAACCATGAATTATTCTTCCTGTTTTGTTTTTTTTTTTTTATTTTGAATGCATGTCCACCTTGAACTTTCCTCCTGAGTCGTGTTTTACTGCCCCTTCTCAGTTTTTATTTTCTTGATGCCTTTCTAAAAATAGGTAAGTCTCCTGTACGTGTCTTGGGTTCCTTCCAGATTAAAGCCATGTTTCAGGAGGTCATCCTGCAAAATGGTCCATTGTACAGTCCAGCACACTTCAGTATAAAGCAGATGAAGCCTGGGGCAGGAGTGTGGTCTATTCTATATTCTGTTTACCAGTGGCTATCCTCCTGCAACAAATATCTGCTGGTTCCTGCAAATGAAAGTCAATACACCTTCAGAAGGAAATTTGTCCCAATGGGGTCTTTCCTATCGAAAGTCCTGTTGGTAAATCTATTCATTCTGCAGGTTCATTCCCTTAACAAGTCAGTTATTCATTGGGCCTTGCTCGAGGGCATGTGGAATTTATGGTCATAGTCGTGTAATCAGGTGTTTTGTTACAGAGGGCTTTGCCACTGTAGAAGGTTTGAATAAATCAGTATGCAGCAAAAATTGATCCTCTGGCAATCTATTTCTGGACTCAGGTCCTGCTTGAAGAGGGGTTTTTCCTTTCTTCCAATCATGCTGCTAAAGCCTTTGTATATTTGTGCTCTGGTCAGCTCTCTCAAAGCTATGCATTGGTGCACATGCTGAGACATGCACAACTTCTTCTCTATGTTTTCTGGGCATGGTTTTCATTCTGATCACATGTCAGATACACACTGTTGCCATTGTCCAGCCACAAAAAAAAAAAAAAAAAAAAAAATTTAAAAATTGATTTTTTTTTTTTTTTCCTCTATCACCTGACTTAAGCATTTGGAAGTTGGAAAGGACTGCTTGAAAAGGCTTTAATCAAATGCCAGTGAAGAAAGGGAAACCTGATTTTAAGTAGCTGCACTGATGCCTTAAGTACTAAAGAGCTTGGCCTGCTAATCTCCACTTCTCAGATGTTGTTCTACAATCTGATCAGCCCTATTGAGCTGAAACAAGGGTTAATTGCTGGCAAAAAGCTTTGTGATTACAAAGAAAGGGACAGGTGTTGAGCATTTTGAGGAGCTCAGTGCAAGTGTGGTAAGGGATGCAGGGAACAGTCAGGGAATTCGGTTCTTTTAATGTGTCCTGAGGATATCTCCCTGTGAAGGTAAAATTAGAGAAGAACCTTTGATTTTTCTGTCTGAAATTAGGGAATGGAGGAGTAAAAAAAAATAAATCTCTGTAACCTAGCAGCCTGTAGAGCTGCCTGTTAGGTTCTTGGTGATGTTAAACGTTCAAATGGCAGCAGAGAACCCTGTGTGCAGGTCTTGGCACTTCCATTTGGGATAGAGCTTGGCAGTGCTATGCTTAGCCAATACTTTGACATGCTGCCCACCTTGCAAGCGTTCCCTGAGGCACAGCATCTTTCCAAGGAAAATCTGATGGCTCTAGGGCTGGGGTTTGATTTAGGAAAACCGTGTGACAAAGGACATTTAGTGCCTGGTCTGCTTTAGGCAGTGAAGCCAGGAAGAAATTGTGAAAGAACTCGTGGAGAGGATGATGTGGATTGTGTCCATAGAGCATGGGGATAGAGAAATGTGTGGGTGCTTGTGGGAGGGGAGGAGAACGGGTCTCAGAGCTGCCAACATCTCAGTAGAGGTGGCAGATGTGACACAGCACTGCTCTTCCAATCACCCATCTCAACACTTGCAGGTCAGCCACGACAGCAAGGGAACAAACATGTTATTAGTGAATGTCCATCTGCTGCATAATGTGAATATCTGAATGCTTTAAAAAAGGCCAACACCGTGAAAAATGTAAAATATTGTCTGTCCTATGGGACGTGCTGGCTCCTGCCAGCTTGCAGTTTTTAGGTGTGTTAATAGGGGATAGTGTTGCTGTAGGGTCTCCCATATTCTCCTGGTACCAGAAGGAGAGTTGGGGACAGTCAGAAGTGCAGGAAGGCTGGGAGGGCAAGGAGGAAGCCAGGAAAAATCCCAGCAAAGTGCCAATTAGCTGAGGGATCCACGTAAGTAGGATGGAACTGGAAATAAGAGGGAGGTATCCTTTAATGTGAGAATTATCATGCTTGGAGATGTCCCCAAAACATCCCTTGGGGACAAGACAGCTGCTCATCCATGGGAAGTGCCTGCAGGCATGGAAATACCACTGGAAGGAGAGGTTTTGATAGCAAGCCCCTAGCTGAGGCATTCTCCATCCACTACCTGGCCCTCTACCAAGACCAAGGAAGAGGGCAGGGTGGGTTGGACAAGGCTCTCCATCTCCACAGGGTGGATTGATGGACCTCCAGAAGTCCTTTCCAACCTGAAGCATCTGTGACCCTCTGGAAATGGGACGTGGGTGCTACAGGCAGCTGCCTAGCTCAGAGCCAGCATGCTTTGGTTACTATAGGGTGGAAATAAGGCTTGCAGGGTGTTTAAAAGTGTCCTAAGAAAAGAACTGGAGGCTGCTCTGCTGCAGGATAAGCTCCGGAGTGGTCCATGGTGGGATAGTATGACAAGAACCCTTTGGGCTTGTTGTCTTGACACTCCTGGTCAGTCCATACCTCTTCATCTCTCTTACACTTACTCTTATTTATTTATTCTTACTCTTACTTATTTACTCTCACTCTTCCACTTACTCTTACTTACACTTACTCAGAGTCTTACACTGAATTTTTGGCTGGGTGGTGGCAATGCTACAGCAGAACATGAACACAGCTTGCCCTGAAATGTGGTGCTTGAATTGTTTTACTTGTCTCACTGAAACGTTGTGAATTGTCTCCCCTGTTATCCTGGGAATACCTGAGCATTCAGGAGTGTTCTGCAGCTAAGGAGAGTTTTCCAGGATGTGGGATGGGAGGATCCTTCACCACAAGCTGTGGTAGCTCCTTCTTCCTGGGTCCCTGGGACTAATGGGCAGTCCCTTGCTTGGTCTTTCATTTCACTTCTGAGCAGTGGCAAAAATCTTCACAAAAGAACCTCTAAGACCATCCTAGAATGGCTGTGAAAATAACATTTGATCACCCAAAGCATCAGGTATGATGTGGGATGTAGTCCTGGGGAAGAAGAAGGCAGTTGGTAAAACTGACTGGGATTCCCATTGACACCCAGTATGTGCAAGGAGAGTTTCTGGGGTTGAAGGTTGTCTGAAAAGGTTCAAGGAGCTGAAATACCTTTTTTCCTTCCATATCTTGAAGAGTTCTCAAACGTTTTGGCAGCAGAACACATCACAATGGGTTCCGTTTTGTGTGGTGAGAGGAATGTAGGACAAAGCAGTGATTTTCCTCACTTCCCTTCCCTTGCCCCAAAGGATGCTTGGATGCAAATAGGACATGACTATTCTCA
Organism: Florisuga fusca; assembly: GCA_038090715.1. Lineage (NCBI taxonomy): Eukaryota > Metazoa > Chordata > Aves > Apodiformes > Trochilidae > Florisuga > Florisuga fusca. Next base: position 24,390,616 of record JAAWXA010000011.1, read on the forward strand.
GTCCTGGAGCTGGGTCACCAGGCTCTGCCTGTGCTGACAGTGCTGGGGAATGACAGGAAAACTGGTGTTAAATAGAACAACCAAACACAACTAAATACTTTGGATGCTCCACACCAGACGTGGTCAACTTTCCCATGGGCTGACGTATCTTCCTGTGACTTCCCATAATTTTCAGTGCAGTTTAGGAACCCCAAGGTGCCCAGCACACTGTAACAATGTGGGTATTAAAACCCCAGCCTCCCACCTTAAGTTACAACCCAAAGGTTGTGTTTGTTTCCTGCTCAACACCAGCCCTCTGAGGTTTTTCCTGAAGCTCAAAGCCCTTTTGAAGTTGCTGTTTATTACAGAGCAGACAACATCATCTCCCCGTGGAAGTCATTTGTAGCTGGGGCAGGGGGAGGGGAGAGAAGGGAAGGAAGAAGAAATCAATCACCCCAGTGAAAATGCCACAAATGGGGTGAAGAATTAACGCTGCTGTTCAGCCAAACTGGTCCATCCTGCCACTCAGATGTCTTTTTTCTGGAAGTGTTGGTCCCATTGCTACAAATCCTAAAGCAGTGAGAGAAGGAGCAATTGGGAATGGGGTTCAGCTGTGCAACTTGGCTTCTGGTCTGGGAAGGGGACTCTGGGGACTTTGATGGTGTAATTGTCCTGTCCAACCTCCAAGCCCTCCCCAAACACTGGCAACTGGGGCTCTGCCTACACCCTCATTTTTGCTGTTGTTGTGGCAGCTCAGGCTGGTTCTTTCCTGCCCAATCACCAGGGCAATTTGATAATAGTCGTGGGGTTTTATTCCTTCCCAAATTATTGTCCAATATTATCTGCTACCTCTGGGATTTTCTTGCTGAGCTCTTTTAGGCTCACATCACTTGATCCTTGTGAGTTGTCCAGCACTGAAGATGAGCATGGAAAATGTAGGGCTGAGGCAGTTGGTTCTTCCATGACTTCAGAAAGATGAAAAATGAACAGTTGGGAGGGATGAGGTCACCATCAGGTGGTCTTAGGGTCACACTTCATCTCCGAATGAGTCCTACACCCCTCCAAAGCTCCTGCAGAGCTGTTGGCATCTTTTTTTTTTTTTTTTTTCCACTTTTTCCTAGATACTCTCAGTCTCAGGAATATTTGGATTGGGGATTCATGAAGTTAAAGAAGTTTGTCCTCTACTACAACGGGGTCTTAGCTGGTGCCTCCTGGTTTTATTGTGGCAGAAACAGGGTGGGACAGCTCTGGGCTGTTGGTAAGCTGGCCTGCAATCAGCTGATTTTTCCCTGGGAATCCAACCCCAATTTCAAAGCTTGAAATTATTTAGTGTTAGTTTTTTGTGGTTTGGTTTTTTGGTTGTTGTTTTTGGGTTTTTTTTGTTCATTAGACACAAAGACTCTTGCTGGTGAGTTTTGTATTCCAGATGTTCTTGACTTGATCCATTGCAGGTCCTGGAAAACTGCTCTATTTCGCCTTTGCCAAATATTATTAACTGTAAATAACTGAAAATAGCAGCACAAAACTTGACAATTTGGGCACTAGAGTAACAGGCAGGGATAACTGGGAGGTAGAGGACATCATTCCAGACTGCACCAGTGCACCACCTGGCTATTAATGTTTTTTTTTCCCTTTATTTCATAGAATCTGCAACTCCAGTGACTTGAGACTCCAAAAGTGGTTGAGGCTGAGTAAAACATTACCTATTTTTTCCCTTGAAGAAGAAAATCTCTAACACTGGTAAATATGAATGGTGAGGGACTCAGGAGGAAACCTGATTGTTAGCACTGTGGAAGATAAAAGAGGCTCTGACTAAGGCTGAGCTTTGCTGTGCTCTGGGAAATCAACTTTTTAGCATCTCTTTCCTTCTCAGTTCAGAAGGGGAGGTGGGTTTCACCTGGACACTGTCAAAGTTGCCTTTCCCTCTAGTTAGTCCTTGCAAGAACTTTGCTGTTCCAGCATCTGTAGTGCATGCAGGGGCCTGAATCCTTCAGCTCTGCAATGGATGAAATAGCATCTCAAATGTTAAACGAACAATGTCCCATAAACAAATATGTCCCAGGGCTTGTTCTCTGACTCAGTGGCAGGGTCCATATTGTGGTTGCTAAGGTCTCACCATCTCCCCACCTCTGGTTTAGTCTTTATCATGGTTTATCAGTAAAAGTTCCCTGAACAGCAGATGGCATTGTCTTGGTGACATTTATAGAGTGTAGATGGTGTCAGACAGTTCTTGAGTCTTTATCCCTTTAAGGTTGCAGACAAAAATGCCATTATCAAGCCAAAAAGTGACAAATAATAGGTGAAAGAGGCTAAAATGAGAAGGGACCCAGTGGCATCAGTCTCCAGGCTTACAAGGAGGTGATGCTCACAAACCACAGCACTTTGTGGACACCACTTTTTATACAGGTTGGGACGTGCTAGGGAGCAACCCAACAGCATGGATTTGCATTTTTGGTGGTCTGGCCCGTAACAAGTTGAGGTTGTTGTGTTGCACAGGGGACTGGCACCTTAGATGAGTCTCCAACGTGATGTTGGTCCATCTGGGCTGCAGCCCTAAACCCACTCATGCCATTTTTTGTGGAAGTTCTTGGCTTGCAGGGCAACACCAGTCCAGTGCACAGATGGCAGGGACTGACAGACCCAGCAGTGATTTTATTTTATTTTATTTTTTAAATTTTTTTTTTTATTTTGGTGGAGTTTTAATGACTTTCAGCCAGGAAGGATCTTGGCTCCTCCTTTGCACCACTTCTCAGTAGTGATGAGGAACACACCACTGGCTTCTCTGAGCATCTATTTCATCCAGGGTGGGGGGGAAAGTGATTTTTTTGCACTGCTGGACTGATTGGAAGCTGAACAGTCCTGTGTTGATTATGTTCCTTGGAGCACTGAGGCTCCTGAAGGTTCTGAAAGCTTATATTCATTCATGAATGCCCACCCGTGACCCAGCAGAGTCTTTGAAACCGTGTTTTCTTCAGAGACAAAGCCTGATAATTTCTGCCCGTTCAAAAAGCATCCAGGAACATCCTAAATTGTGTCCTCTGGGCTGGATTCCAGTGTCAAGCCTTTTGTATTTCAGGCTCTGCTCTGTGATTATTGGAGCAGGGGGATGGAATCAATACATGAGCTATTAAAGTCCTTCCACACCCCCCCCCTCCCCTTTTCTCTGCTACTATGGCATTTTGATGAACCCCAGGGTACTTCCTAATCTTCTTCCCCTCTTGCACTGCAGTTAGGGCCCAATAAAATAAACAGGGATAAGACACAGATCCAAAACCTGCTGTGCATTTATGTGGATTTTCAGCTCGCACCCTGAGGTTTTCAGCCCTGCTCAGCCCATCCCAAGCCTGCACACAGTTTGGAACATAACCTGGCCACCAAGGATTGTTCCCAGAAGGGATGTGGTCATCCTCTCCTGGTAGGGAGAGGGGTGTAATTCCCAGCTTGAGAGTTTCTCAATGTTAATTGGAAAGCAAGCAGCAGCAGCTGCTGAGCTGTGTGGAGATGCCCATGGAGTGGTTCCTCTCTCTGCTGGAACACTCAGCCCTGCAACAATCAGCCACTTTTACAGCTCCATAGATCACTGGATAAAAACCACATTTAATACTATGGTAAGGTCACTTTTTAGTTAAAAGGGACAGAATGGATTTAATTTATAAGCCTCTCCAACTTTATGGCTTGCATTTAGAGTTATATCTATTATGTAGTGCCAAACACATATTATAAAAATTGATTCCCCCTTTTCTCCTCCCTGGATTTGCTGTGTCAGGAGGAATCTGATTGCCTTCCAGTTTCCTTCAAGCCAACAGATAGACTGAGGTAGATCTAAATGTCAGGGATGACATCTGTGTCTGCAAAGTGCAAGTTTATAGGGGATGAAACTGGCCCAGATCTATTCCTGTGGGGTTGGGAATCAATATGAAAGCTACCAGCCTACCACAAAGCCAGATAGGAGGGCAGAGATGTGTTCTTCAGGGGAAAAGAGCAGGTCAAAGTGATTTCAAGGTGTCAAGAGGTGATGTTATTGTCTGTGTGGCTCCTTTCATGGTAATGTGACATAGACACAGCCTCCATAGCAAGTTTCAAGCAAGAGAAATGAAGTCCAGAGGAGGTCAGAGAAAAGAATCATTCTTTTTTTCTTTTTTTTTTTTTTCCTTCCAGAGATTTTTTTAAGATTTTCCAAGGGACTTAAAGCAGTGAGATTGAGGGCTGGAGAGAGACCATTGCAAGGAAGAGAGGGAACAGCAAGGTGAAGAGGATCCAGTTCATCCCCCCATCATCAGTCCCAACATCTTAATAGCTGATGCTGTAGCCAGAACATGGCCTTGTTAGACTGAAGTGGCCTTTTTGCAAAACAGTGAACACCAGAGCATCAGGGACAAGGAATGTCAGCACTTGTGAATCCAGAAGAAACCATTATAATCTTGTGTCTGAGCTCCTGCAGACAGGATGGTGGGTTCTACCCCCAGTGACTGCAAGGATGTTGGGACTTGTGATAGGAAACAAATCAAGCCTGCTAGAGGAACACCTTGACTTGATTTAGATGCTTCCAAGAAGTGATGAATAAAACATGTTATACAAGAAAGAAATAGGGAGCCTGGCTCCTCCTTGAAGCACCTTTATATCAGAGTCCACTCACCAGAAGGGCAGGGAAGGGAGGGTTTGATTCCTTCTCTCACAGCTGTATTTCTCAAACAACTCTTTTCTATCTCTGTGATTAAGTCGTGCTCATAAAATTCATAGCAAACACTCTGGACAAGCTGTTAGTTGTCTTTTAAGGTTGAGGAGGGAAGAATTGAGCTGCATTTGGTTATATACAGTCCTGGCTATGCTTGACTGAGTGACTGCAGTAAAACTGGAGCTATAAATAAACCCCACGTGCCTGCGTCCACTCCTGTAGCCTCCTGAAAAGATATAATTTGCTTCAAGGCTTCATTGAAATATCCATATTTTCAGCCTTCATTTATATGAATTAGAGTTTATATAATTTTATAGAAAAAATTGGGTTTGGGGTTTTTATTACTGTTGGTCTATTTGGGGTTGGCTTTTGGTTGGCTGGGACATGGGGTTGTGGGGTTTTATTTTGGGTGGTTTTTTTGTTTTGTTTTGTTTTTTCGCAATGAGGACAAGGTAGGACAGGACACCCAGTTTAAAATAGCAACATGGTCAAGGTGTTAAGGGACATTTGGACCAAAATAGCAGGCAGTGGGGAGGAAGAAGCACAATGTCAGGAAGGGGTGAGGAGGGATGGCACATTCCTTGGACAGGGTCACATTCCAGCAGCATGGGCTAGAACCATTCTTCCCCAAAAATCTGTGTCCAGGCTGGGTTTACCTGTGCAATGCACAATCTTGTTTGAGTGTTGCATGGACCTGGAAGGAGAGGCTTGTGCTCTTTGCTCCCCTAGTTATGAGGTGCGGGCAAAAACCAAAAAGAAATGGAAATTATGAAACTGGGTGCCTTCAAATCTTGAGCTGCCTAGAAACTTTTTTTTTTTTTTTTTCCTTTAGTCTGGAATTTGAACTGTGGTCAGTGTCTCCAGCTTGTTTCAGCAATGGCAGCTGGGACCATTTTAACTGCTGCTTGCACTTAATTTTTAATCATCTCCATCTTTTATGAGTGCACGACTCGGGGAGTGATAATTTTCACAAAAAAACCACCAGGTAGTAGGAGAGCTGCCACAGGGGTGTCAGAATCTGAGGACAGAGATATATCTGAAAGGACCAGGAGATTACCAAATAGTAATAAAGACAGAATACAGTCTCCATGGGGAGTGAAGTATTTGCCTCTGCATCTTTTCTTTCGGTCTCCAAGGAGCTCTGTCTCTCTAACAGCAGCATCTTAGAAACTGAAAGGAGCAGTTCACAGGCAGTGAAGGTCTCTCTGGCACTGTGACCACATTTATCAGCATCCTGGTTGGAAAGGACGTGTCCTTTAGGTTCATTATGCATCTGGAGATTGAGAATCTTGGTTTTAGAAGCTTAAACTGAAATTTGCCTAAAACTTGGAGTGCACCAACAGGAAGTTTGGTCTGAAAAGTGAGCTTTAAATGTGGGATAGAGGCTGAGAGTCACACCTCCATGCGGGAAGATCAAAGAAATTCATCCCTCCTCTGGAAATGTGTATCTGGTACCTGTGCTGGAGAGGGTAATGACAACAGGAGTCATGTGAAGGTGTGATGGGAGGGGGAGAAGCCCCATGGCACAATACAGATGGGAGAGGATTAAATTAAGTATTAATTAAGGATTAAAACAAGCATAATTCTGTGTTCCCAATTAACACTTATCTGGATTCAGATTTACTCATGGACACATGAGGAGATGGTTCAGCAAGTGTCTTTCTTCTCTCCTGGCTGCTTTCACCATGACATCAAGAGGAAAGCAAAGCAGGAGGGAAGTTAGTGTATGAAGAAGAGGTTTCTACCCCCAGTACCATGGTGCTCAGCAACCCCCAGAGGTTTAACATTAGTCTGAGGCTTAAGAGAAGGAGGAGGTCTCCAAGGTAAGGGTAGAGTTGGGATGTTGGGCTTGGATTCATTGGCTTGAGTGTGACCTGGCTTGTTAACATCATGCTAGACTTTATCAGGATGAGCTGGCTCTCTGGAATTTGCCCTAATACCTTTTTTTTTTTTTTTTTTCTTAAGTCATTAAAGGTGAAGGACTGAAGTAAAAAGAATACACAAGGAAAAAGAGTCTCCTCTGCCTGCAGAAGTTAGCTGTAGGCTGTCACATGAATCCTTAAGCTATTGGGGGGTTTTATTGTAAGGTTAGAACCAAAAAAACCTTCCACCCTGTTGCTGGTGACTCACAAAATACCTGAGAGAGAACAGCAAGGAGGCATCTCATGGGATACAGAAACACAGAAATACATCAGTGCGAAGGCTCCCTGTTGTGCTCAGCCCTACAGACAGAGCTACAGAGGTGTGAAGATGTTCCCATCTCTCTGCATGAAATATAGAAGGACAGAACTACATGGCTACTTCTTAAAGTCAGATGCCTTCCTAGTCAACTTCAGTCCTCCATGCTTGTCCAAGGCAATAATCTCTTGTTCCTAGAAACCTCAACCCAAGTTTTTGGGGTTTTTTGGGTTTTTTGTGGTTTTTTTTTTTCCCCAAATCAAGCCTGTCCATTTTAATTTCAATACTGTTCTTCTTTAAAGATACTTTCTTCCCATTTCCTTCTCAGTATTTAAGGACAGGATTTTAATCTTCTGTTCACCTTCTGGCAAACAAAAATATGCCAGTATCTTCTGATAACCCTTATGTTCTCCTGGTTTTAGTGATCTTGCTCTGCAACCCTGTCTCACTGGAGTTCATCTTTCTTTCACCTTAGCACAAAAGAAAAATGGATATAATATTTTAGATATGATCCAAGATAGTGTCATCCCGATATTTGGAAATGTGGAAATATCTTCCCCAATGCATCCAAGAGTGATACATTATTTTCTTTACGGTCATGTTTGTACCCAAACTTCATCTTCTGTTTTTTTTGGGTTTTTTTTTTTCCTGCTCCACAGGAAAAAATTGACTCTTATATAGCTTTTAGCTTAGGAAATGTCCCTGTGGTTTAAACGTGCTAGGATAACTCTTACGGTACACTCGGGGAAACTGAGGCAGGGGCCAAACAAATGGCTTGGCCTTCACAGAGGAGCTTGTCAACCTTGCCAAAAACCACTGCTAAGGGGAGAGACTCCTTCAATGCCAGACTGCTGTGGGCACCAAGGCTTTTGCCTGCTGTAAATTCGAGGTTCAAATGCCTCCCTGTGGGCAGAGGCTGCCTCTCCCAGGCAGGCACTCTTATAAGGAGCTTGGTTGTTTTTCCTGCTCCTCAGCCTCCATCTCCCCCTCCCTTCTTCTCCAGCCTGGGGATGAATGGTAAGAGAGAGGCTCTGAGTGGACTCTGTTCTCCACTGCCAGTCACTGCTGAATTTCAAATAACTCCCCAAACAAAAACCAAACAAGCAGGCCCTTGTCTTCCTCTATCTCCTCTCTCTTTGGCCTTAGTCACCAGGCTTGGCAGCTCTGTTGCTCTTCTGTGGCTCGTCACATGTGGGGCAGGGAGGATGGGCTGCTTTTTCATTCTTGTTTTCCCTCTGGGGTCTGAAACAACAGAGCCCTTTGCCTTGTTTGCTTCACTGGAGAAGGAGAGATGATGGCTTTAGAGGAAGGGGGAGGATGGTGTAACGCCCCTTGGAAGGGGTTTTTGGTCAGCAACAAGGGGAAGGTTGGCCTCTTAATGGTTGGATTTGGGGAGCTGTGATTCTGTCATCATCAGAAGAGCAGCTGCCCATCCTTGTCTTCAACTCCTTTGTGCTGGTGGCATCTGGACTCCTCTGAGATGGCAGTGGGAAGGTGCTGGTTGCTCCAAGATCAAGGGAGAGGAGAAGGTCTTGTCCAATGCCCTGAGATAGCAGCTTCCTTTCATCCTGGGGGGGATTCACCAGCTGATTGAGTTGTCCCAGCTGAAGAAAGCAATCAGTGCAACTGGTTCAAATTTGGTCCTAAATGCAGGTAGAAGAGAAATGGAATGGCAGGATAAACCTAGCTGGGAGTCATGGTTTGGTTAGGGTGCTCATCTTAAGATGCCTGGGGCAGAGAATGGACCCCTGGCCCTGGTGTGCAGGGTGGAATGGGGAGAAGAGGAAAAGGGGGGAGAAGAGGACATGGCTCTTCTGATCACCTCTGCACCACGGCTCTCCAAAGTGGTCAAGAGCATGGGTGTCACGGTGAGAAGGCCATGTCAATTCCTATGACCTGAGTGGAAGGGTTTCCAGAGATCTTGAGACTCTTAAACTCACCCCACTCATTATCCCAGACTGGACTTGAACTCCTTCAACCTGCAGTAAGAAGGAACTCTCTGTATGGTATGGTGGGGTCAAAGCTGTTGCAGATGGGGTCAGCTCCTTATGACTTATTAATTTTCAGGGAGTCAAGCCTGATGGAGTGGTACAGCCTCATCTGTTTTCTGCAAAAAAAAAAAAAAAAAAAAAAAAAAGAGATTCAACACCATTTTTTTAAATCTTGTGTCTTAAATCAGTAAAGCCCTCTGTGCACAACTCACTCAAGATGCACTGTGAGTATTTGGCAGCATATTGTAGTGTTCTTTGCTCAGGCACAGGTCTCAGTTCAGCCCAGCTTTCCCCTGGATGAGCAGCCTGCTCAGCGTGCACTGACTTCTAACAGCAGGACAGAACCCCCTGCATGTGATAAGGGACATTAACTCCTGACCTAAATAGGGCAAAAGAGACTCAAAGTTTATGGAAAGCCTGATCCACTAGTCCCAGTAAAAGCCAGCTGGCTTTTGCCTGTGATCTATTGACCAGAAAGAAAAAAAATCATTAATAGCCATAGATTGTCTATGAGCTTAAATAATAAACTGGAAGAGGTTGCTCAGAGAGGTGGGGGAAGCCTCATCCCTGGAGACATTCAAGGTCAGGCTTGATGGGTCTCTGAGCAACCTGAACGAGTTCAGATGTCCCTGCTCACTGCAGGGGTGTTGAACCAGATGTCATTTAAATGTCCCCTCTAACCCAATGCATTCTATAATTCTATAACTGGTGTCCTTGCAGACCCATGAGATAGGTCAGGAGAAAGGAATCTGGTTCTGTATTGTGGCTAAATATTGCTTCCACCTTGGAAGTGTTCAAGGTCAAGTTGGATGGGGCTTGGAGCAACCTGGTCCAGTGGGGAGGGATTGGAACCAGATGATCTTTAAGGTACCTTCCAACCCAAATCACTCCATGATTCAATGATTCTGTGGTTCTTCTGCAAGGCTCATCAGGACTGCATTTTTATGGGAAAAATAGCATCCCAGTTGTTGGTGGTGGTCACCACTCCTGACTGGCTCATGGATTCATCAGGAAATACACAAGTTAAGTGTAGCTTAACTTGTGGGGTTTGTGCTAAACTTGATTTTCTGCCTAAGCACAGAATTCAGATGTCTCATTCTACCTGAGGACAAATGACATGAACATAAACATCTTGTCTGGATCCTTATTATAAATGTATTTCTATATACAGAACGATACATGTTATACATAACATGTACATGTATTACATATATTATATATATTATAATATACAATATCTAATATTATTATATTATATGTATGGTTATTTATACAGAAATACATTTATATGTGAATATAAATGTGAAACAAAATAAAAATGCAAGGTGTTTCCGGGAGGATGACCCAGACTTAGTACCATCCCAGTGCTTCCCTCAAGCTGAAGAAGGGACCCTGAAAAAACTCCTTGAGAATGTTGCTTCCCACCTGTTGATTTTTTGCATCTCTTGCAATTTACCCAACACCCATTTGCTGGGCTGAGCTGCTACTTCTGACTGTGAGATGCTCCACTGCTTTTCAAAGGGTTTGGCTTTTCCCAGTTATATTCAACACCCTGATTTGGAGAGGGGGCTCCTATTAATATATCTTCTTATTTATTCCTACATGTGATCTTTGTAGCTAACTATATCTATGAAGTAGGCAACACCTCCAACTGGGAGTGGTATGTAAGGAGTCTTTTACTGCTAGGCAACCACTTCAAATCCAAGGCTGAAAATTGTTACTCAGTCTCTGACAGATCTCTTAACCCCTGAGCTCTTCTGCTGAAACTGGGAAACAAGAGTTATTTTACAATGAAGGGAAATTTCACTTCTTCCAGAGACACAGAGAAAATCTTTTCAACGTCAGTGCTCTCCAAACTGAGGAAAAAGAACATGTAAGAGTAGTTGGAATTACTAATTAACGACAGCAATAATAATTATTATAATAAACAGTTAGGCTCCCTCCTTCCTTCCTTCCTTCCTTCCTTCCTTCCTTCCTTCCTTCCTTCCTTCCTTCCTTCCTTAGGAACTTCCTTCC